>JADRCH010000051.1:5687239-5739739 GCA_019843965.1 Rhynchomys soricoides | reverse complement strand
GCACTCTGCATTGCCTGAAGTCTTTGCACTGTGCACCTGCAGCAGAAGTTGTGAGCACTGGAGTTTAGCTATAAGTCAAGTTACTTGAGGCTTTTAGTCAATGTGTGCCTCAAAGGGCCTGTTCAGCATATGCCTGTTTCTTACTGTTCTGGAGTAACACAAGTTCTGTGTGTAGGGTGCCCAGGTTGGTATATTTTAATTTATAATAATTGCTATTTTCAAATGTGTTCAAGCTTCTGAGTGGCTGTTTTAATGTTTTTACTAAAATTATTTTCACTAAAATGCTGGAGTTATTTTTGTCTCAGAAGATAAGCATCAGTGAGTACCCACGGCTCCACGCCCATTCCACACTCCTTCGCAGTGGCTAAGCATTTGATGGTTTTGTTGCTTCCTTTAAACTCATGGTTTACGGCTTTTTTTATCGCCTCTCAAAAATATTCTGAAAGGCATAACACTTGCAAGATGGCTTGTTTTACTGTTCAGTGCCTGCTCATGCTTAAGTATTAGAATTGGCTAAAAATCTCATATTTTATTGGATAGCCAAAAATAATAATGAATAAAAAGCACAGCATGTGGACAATGTGCACTGATACCTAAAACAGCCTTTGAAGACTCATGAAGTGCTTTAAGTTTGTTTGGGATATTTTGTAACACTTAAAAATATTAAGTTACATAAAGTATTTGACATCACCAAAATCTTCTACTAGGTAGCTACTGTATTAGTGCTAATACAGTACTTTTCTTGGGTCTGAATAGTCTATGCTTGGTACATTCTGATGTTACCATTTATTTTATTGTAAAACTTTGGTGATGCCCACTCTTGCCTCACAGTGCAGACTTTGCCTACCCCTGGGGTAGGAGCATCACATTGCTTCTCATGATTGTCATCCCACGCTTCCAGTTGGCTTTGGTGTTGGGTGACTCTCAGGGCGGTGAACCAATGGTCTCTGAGGGGGCTCCTCTGGCAGGTCCATGGGTTATGAGGCCCAGCTGAGTAGTCAGCCTTTTTGCTCCGGATGTTGAGTGAGCTCTTAATGGCCCTTTTCTGTCAGTCATGACTTTGAGTTCTAACACTTGCTGTTTTTTGTTTTTGTTTTTGTTTTAAATGGCCACATCACTCTCCTACAGTGACTCTATTGGGTGACCCAGGAAATGTGGTCATTGGTTCCGTCCTGTGATGTTCAGTGCATGATCAGACATGAGATCATTTGGACAGATTGGATGCTGTGGTGCCATACTGTTGTCATTATCCTGACTTTTCACATATTCTTGATATTCCAGTGGACTAAAGAGGATGGACATAGAACTTCCACCTCTGCTGTCCCTAACCTGTTTGTTCCATTGAACACTAACCCAAAAGAGGTCCAGGAGATGAGGAACAAGGTGGGTATTGCTGTCTGCACTTGGTGGGGGTGTGGAAATAGCATTGGGAGGGGTGCTCTATGCTGTGGGGTAGAGAGTGTGTGCTCTGGTACAATTATCTTTTCATATTGCTACTTCTGATCATAGTTTGGGGTCCCACTGTTTCTTAAACTTCTCAAATAGCAGTTCTGAAGTGTGGAAACTGCGGAGCCTGATCTTAGTAGGAACAGACAGCAGCCTTTGCCCTTCAGGGTTCATTCAGAGATCTGTGAGCTGTGTCTGATGTGTCAGACCATGAGATCCATCAGCATTCATAGCATCACAGAAAGAGGAGTGCATTGCAAAGATTACCCACCAGCTTACTAAGTACAGTACCCTGTAAGAGCCATGGACAGTCAAGAGTAGTCCGGCCCATGATGCCTGTAGTTCATCACCCTCTGTGCAGTTAGGCCAATGCCCTAAAGTGGGTGTGGCCTACTCATCCTACCATCATGGACCTAGATAGAAGTGCAGCTTGCACATGGCCGGGCTGGAAGTTACAGCTTCCGTTCTCTGTGCTGCTCATTTGCCTTTTTCTTCCTGTCCTCAGATTCGAGAGCAGAACTTACAGGACATTAAGACGGCAGGACCTCAGTCCCAGGTTTTGTGTGGTGTGATGATGGACAGAAGCCTCGTTCAGGTAAGAGAACATAGTGTCTCTGATGTTAGTGGGTGGTGACTAAGGCCAGAATGATGTTGTGAGGTGAGTATTCTAGGCCAGTGGGGGTCTTTGTTTAAAATCATGATGATGCAGACACTTTACTTGAGTTACAGACCAAGTATAAGCATGCTGAGGGTGTATCTACCCTTCTAGCCCTGCTCCTTAGAATGCATGCATACTCAGGGGCTCATATGCCGCTGCTTTGAAATGGGGTTCCCTGGTATCCTCTGGGTACTGCGTAAATGGCAGAAGGCGGGTGGGCTATGGACTTTTGTTTTGGTGTATACTCATGTCTGCAACAAAGTGCTGCTTGGGATGCAGAATGGGTGGTGTGAGCTTGCAAATATGCTCCATCCACATTTACAGGAGTTTCTGTAAAACAACTTGCAGAGAGTGGCACACTGACACTAATTGTGTAAGTGGTTATCTCTGAAATCAAGATGCCATCTGATGCTTTAGTCTCACTGCCGGAGTAGATGATTGTTGCTGCTTTTTTTTTTTTTTAAAAACTGGCCCCCCTATGGTCCTGGTTTCATGTCCAATGTCTGCACGTACCACTGTCATCAACCGTGCCGTTGACAACTGCCCCTGCTGCATGCTCTTAGCTGGCTTTACCCTGTCTTCTTGGCTGATATTTTTAAGCTGGGCCTGGTGTGCTCTGATGACTCAGTTTACTGTTGCAGGACGCACCCCTCTCTGACTGTACGGAAACTATCGAAGGGCTCGAGCTTACAGAGCAGACCTTTAGTCCCGCTAAATCTGTCTCTTTTAGAAAGGTACTCACTGCCCTGTCCTTACCTACCTATTGGTCCACAGTGCTCTTCTCCCTTCCCTCCCCAACTAGCCCCCCTCTACTGTCTTAGTTAATGAAGCAGCCTGACCAGGACCTTTCACGTCCTCTGAGATTGTAGAGAAGGTGTGCTCTGCCCGTTGTCTTCTTAGCAGTTTCCAGCATTCCAAGGTTTTACCTGAAGTGGCTCATGGAGCCACATGGTGCACTTCTGAAGTTTTGAATGTGAACTTAGTGCTTGCCTTTGGCTTTCAGAGTTGCCAGTTGCAAATGGGAATGTCTGGGCTCTGTTGGCAGTGGCAGCTTTTATTGTGATTCTTCTTCATTGTTCAGCTTTGATTGTAGCAACTAGAAGCCAGTCAAAGATTGCCCTTTAGAAGTACGAGAAATAAAACATGGCTGTGTTAACCCTTATAAATTAAATGAATTTATTTGTAACATTTAATAAAACTTGGCTGAGATATGAGCAGAGGGTTCAAGGCCACCCTGTTTTGTAGAGGGAGCTTTGACTCAACAAACAAAGGAGTATGGCACAGCCAGCAATCCAGGGCTTGCAGTAAGGCCCTTTCTCAAAAAGTAAATAAGATAAATAAGTAAAGAAAAAAGAAAAAAAAAATAAAACAAAAGTGGCTAATGCATGGTTCAGAGCTTGACGTTGGCTATCCCCTGGCTCACTTCACTCTACACACTTGCTGTGAGATTCAAGTGTTGTTCTAAAGCTTCCCTGACTGCCAAAGAGAGTTAGATATATAGAGTTCCTCAGTTCCTGTTTGGAGTCACTCCTCGTAACATTATTTTACATATTTATGTATTAAATGAGTCTTGTCTTCTTCCTATTTTTATATTAATTTCTACCTACCTTTTGAAGGAATTTGTTAGAGAACCGGGGAAGGGATGCCCTTTACCCTCCAGCGTGCCTTTCCTGTTTCTACTTTTGGCAGTACATCATGTGATCCTCTAACTTAGTCTGCTGTCTTTATCTGCTGTATGTGGAGTTGTGTATGGTCTGCACGCCCCATATGCTAGTCTATAGTCTGATCCTCCCACTTTGTAGGCTGCAGCAGAGTCACAGTCACAGTTGCTGTGCTGTGTTTTGGGTCTTGTGCTTTTCATAGGTTTCGACTTGTTGGAGATTTGGAAAGTATCAGGGTAGCCAACTCCATTAGAGGATATATTTTGGGCTGGTTCTTCATCCGATAGCAGCTTTATTTCCTGTTGCTAGCCCTATTCAGATGTGGGCCGGTCACCTGGGTACTTCAGGGTATGTCTGCACAGTCTGCACAGGTTCATGTGTGTACCCGGTAGGACACATTGCAGGCCAACCCTAGCTATCTTAGTAGAGACCATCTTGAGATGTGGATGTAACACAGGCCTCTTAGGACAGATAGGCAGACTTCCACTCAACTACACACCTAGCTTGTATGAAAGTTACTGCTCCAGCTTCTTACAAATTTAAGTTTCCTGCATTAGTTACTTCTCTTGTTGCTGCAACAACAAAAACAGCTTCAGAAAGGAAGGGTTTGCTTGGCTCAGTGCAGAACGGCCTGTGTCCTAAGCACTCCCTCCCAGTGAGGCAGGCACAGGGACAGTCACATCTCTTGAGGACCTTAGAAACAGAGTTTGTTTGTTTGTTTGTTTTTTGGTTTTTCGAGACAGGGTTTCTCTGTATAGAAACAGAGTTTTGAGACTTGGGAATTTGTGGTTTTGGGAGAAGAAATTGTTTAGCTTTGGACTTTTCTTCTTTGCTGATGACTGCTCACCCAGTGCAGGGATTGCTTTCCTTGGTGGAGGAGATACTGGAGCCTTTTCCACTTGAGTTTTGCGAAGCCCAATGTGGAAGCTGTAAAAATCTGGGTCAGCTTCTGGATTTTCTTACAAGTGCGTTAAGTGGTAGACACAAGGGTTTTAGGGGTATGCTAATCTTCCCAGGGAAGGAATCTGCAGGTCAGGCTGTGTCTTGTGAGCTTTGCTGTGTCTTCAGGTACTTCACTCCATCTTGCTCTTCATGCTGTGTGGCAGAAATGCCAAGGGGAGTAAGCCTATCTCTTGGAGCCTCTGGCCTTATGAGTACCTAGTGTGTTCATGGCCCAGCACTGTGAAAGTCAGATCTGAGTGTCTGTGTCTGTGTTTGTGTCTGTCTGTCTGTCTGTCTGTCTGTCTCTCTAGCTCATGGACAGTTTAATTAAGAGGTTTTTTGTTTTTATTTTTAAATACACATTAGGTGAAAATCTTGACAGCTGCAAGATGGGGAGAGGGAGAAAGTCATGCTTTTTAAGTTAAGATGGAATAGAAATAGCTTATTAGAAAAAGAGACAGCACTTCTAAGAGTGGAAGTGGGCGAGTGAAGAGCTTAAAAATTCACCTCAAGTCTTTACAGGCGAACACCCGTTCTGCGATGTCAGGTCCCTAACCCAGGTGTGCACACAGTTTTTGTTTCTGCCTTACCCAGGTACAGAAACAGCCTCTGGGTCTCTGTGTTGCTTGGAGTTCCTTTTGGGCAGCCAGGGGTGATGATATCACGCTTTTGTGATCTTGCCTTAGTCCTGGCTGCTGTACTCACTGAGGTCTCACTCAGAGGCTGCCTCACATGTGTTTACATTTGGTCTTAGGAACACCTTGGCTGGTGAAAGGTCTGCTATGTGCTTCTTGAGGGCCAGCTGATCTAGCATGGGGTCTTTGTTTGCTTTTCCTCTAAGATGTCTGAAAGTGGAGTAGAGCTTTGCTGTCTCAGTGACAGTGGATGCCTGCTGTCATTTGATCACATGAACTCGGACATGCTTCTCATGCCTGATACCCCTCTCATTTTGTTGTGAGCAATGGCGGCCAGCACACTGCTGTGTTTACAGAATGCGGTTGCATGGAGGGTCTTGCTAATCGGACCTTTTTGTGGATATTAAGGCTGAGTGTGGCCCTTGGACAGGAAAGGACTTGTTTCAACCAGCATCAACAAGTGACAGTTCAGATTCTTTTCTATCTTGCAGTGGCTGAATTACTCATAAATGAAAAGCCAATTTGTCATTCTTAGGCCAGACCTGAGGGAGGGTCCCTTCATGAGTCTCCAGGCTCTTCAGCAAAGCTGCCTGTTCAGCGTGCTTGCCCTTCTTTCCTGGGAGCTGGGGGAGGGGGGTGTCTTTGTCACTATTTACACATGGAGTACTCTAAATACTTTGTCACATACCAGCTTCTCCAGCCAGTGCCCGAGAGTAGTTGCTGGTGTGGATTGACTGCTCCTAGGAACCAGTACTGCTGACACCAATTGCCTCTGGTCTTCACCCTTTGCCAGTGTGTCATGTGAGGCTCCAGGCCTACCATCCAAATGATTTGGGGTTCCTTGTTTCATAATCGGTTATTTAATCACATGCATGTTTGTGTTTTCTGGGTTGTGTTCTCAAGTACTTGAGGGCCACTTTCCTCCCCTGCTGTGGGGTGAGGCAGGCTGTCCTCTGGCTCCCACTGTGGCCATAGGTCCTTTTTAGTCTGTCATGTTTGGCGGTAGAGCTGCCTTAGTGCTTTGCTTGCTTTTTTTGTGTCATGCATTCTCAGTTTCCAGATTTATCAGGCAAACCTTCTGTTTGGGTATCTTCTGTTACTGCTGCATGCTGTGGGATAAGTTCAGGAACAGGCTATAAACCAGTCAGACAGAAGGGTACAAAACTTGTTGAGCCTCAATAACCTAAGCTAATCTCAGGCCAGGTGCAGTGTGCAAGTCTTTAATCCCACCACTCAGGAGGCAGAGGCAGGTGGATCTCTGTGAGTTTGAGGTTAGCTTGGTCTACAGAGTGAGCTGGTCCAGGACAGCCAGATCTATATAGTGAGACCCAGTCTCCCCCAAACAAAGCAACAGAAGAATGTAAGCAAATCTCCACATGCTTTGCTCTGATTGTTGTAGAATAACATTTTTTGAGGTCACATGGAAATGGGTCGCTTAGTGTTGTACCAAGGCACAGTCCTTTGCCAGTCCTGTCTGCAGCGGGCAGAGGAGGCTGCTCCTGCAGGGCGTATGTGCTCCTGACTCCGCACCTCAGTCAGTGCCGTTGCTTTTGAAATCTGCCTTGGCCCTGGGCCCTGGCAGTGTAGTCCTAGAATGTCTGTGCACTCCTGAAAAAGACCTCTCCACCCTCTGCTGCTGTCTGCTCAGGAAGAGGGAGGGGGAGGCCCCACTGGGCCAAGTGGTACAGTCTTACGTCTTTGTGCTCCCCAAAAGCCCCTATCTCCCCCCTGCCTGATGTGTTCCTGGGAGGAGGGAGGCCCCACCAGGCAAGGCTCCTGCATACCAAGTCTTTTTGGTCTACAGGGGGAGCTGGTGACTGCCTCCAAAGCCATCATTGAGAAGGAATACCAGCCCCATGTAATTGTGAGCACCACAGGTCCCAACCCTTTCAACACACTGACAGACCGTGAACTAGAGGAATATCGCCGAGAGGTGGAGCGGAAGCAGAAGGGCTCTGAAGGTGAGTGCTCCTGAGATCTGGATGTAGGGCAGTCCCAGAAAGCAGAAGAAAGTGTCTAGAAGCTCCTCTGTGTGAGAAAAGTCTTGTGCATGAAGCACAAGTCTTGTTTGGTTAAGACCTGAGCAGTATACCCTCGTGGACCTACTCTAATCTTTGTGCTTCGAGGAGAAAATTGCAAGGTTCAACACACTGGGAATGGTGCTTGCCAAGATGGACTTGTGCAAGGCACACTCCAAAGTGGTGGGTCCCAGATACAGATACACCATCACAAAACAGGGTAGAGGGGTTCTGCTAGAGATTGGCCTCTGCTCTTCCAGGAGCTGCAGTGAAGAGTGAGTTAGAGGACTCAGCTCCAAGACTGTTAGTCCACCTGTGCTATATGCAGTGCTGCTCGTTTCTGTCCATTTGACGTTGCCAATTTGGATTAGTTACCGAGAAAGACCTCTTCAATATTATATTTAAGCAGTACTTACTTTTTATTCATGCAGTATTTCTGCCAATGTTTCCCTAAGAAGAGGCCTCCTGATTCATTGACTTATGGTGCAGGGGCAGACACCATTCAGATGCGGTGCATGCAGACATCTGAGCTCATCCTTAAGTCCCTGGGTAATGGGCTGGTTCCCAGTTGCTTGAGAAGAGAGCCTGCAGCTGGGAGGAGTGACTACTCTGGGAGCAGGGTGTACCTGGCAAAGTCTGGAATTGGGCCAGGGTCTGTGAGTTTTCAGGTCTCAGAATTGAGGCTTTTGGTTGGACTATGGTCTATATGCAGATACAAGTCCTCATTGTCATAGCTTGGCCCTTCTAGGCATAGTCTTTTTCTCCATAACCCTGTCCTGTGCCCATAGGCTGTGAATTATAAGGTTGGGAATTCCCCTATCCTGGAGTGGTCATAGGGTATGAGTTAGTGTGCTGACTGCCCTGGCATGTTCCAGACCATGTCAAGAATAGTGCTGCCTGCTACCATGGACCTTTTTCCAACTCTTTTGACAACTTTGGTCATGATTTTGTCAAAAGTTACAGAACAGTTTTACAACAAATGGAAACAGACAGGGTTGTCAGAACTTGACAGAATAAATACCTCCAGACTTTGAAAACCAGATCTAATATTTGAGAACTAACAGAAGCAGGCCTATAGGATGTGAGACAGCCACATTACCCTCTCCCTGAGTTTTCTGCTTACTGTACACTGGGAACCATTTACTTGTACTAGGAGGAGGCTGGGACAGAGATGCCGTGCCCATGAACATTCACACCAATGTCCTTAGAGCCATGAGCTGAGCTACATCCTTTGTACTGAATACCAAGTTTGCTCCTTAGTTGTCTCCCAGACACAGCCTTGCAAACAGTTCTTAGTGCAGAGGGTGGACCACCCTTCTAGGCTGTAGGGCACCAAATGATGACAGTCTCACTTGATCCAGCTTTAACCTTATTTGGTCTTGTTTTAGATTAGGTACTGCATTGTGTAGTTGCTGAAGAAATGTAAGTTATGTGAAAAGTAGCTCCTCAGTGATTCAGTGTGTGCTGGCAGCAGTTGGAGGGCCACGGGAGCACACTCCCCCACCCAGGCCTTGCTGTTGGTGCAGAGGGGTGGAGCCTGCTGCAGGGGGGTAAAGTGAGGACTGCGGTGAGGAGCCGTTCCCATTGTTTTCTCAGGAGGGCATCAGTAGCTTTTATCCTGGAAGGCCAGACCACTGTTCACCTGTCAGATTTGAATTAGGAGAGTGGTTAGTGTTCAAAGTGTGCACACATAATAGATTATTGGTGGGAAATGTTTTATAGAAGAAACTAAAATCCTAAATAAATCTAGTGTAACTTATGGTTGACAGTGTGTAGGTATTGTTTTGTAGCCAGAGCGGCTTCTCACTCACAGACCTGGTCATCTTAGGGGACCTTCTACTGAGAGAAGATAGATATATATATATATAAAATTTTTTTTTCCCCTTAAATGAGAAGTACACTTGGGGTTTTCTGGGTCTGGAGCCCTAGTTTCCTATATTTTTTCCTTTGGTCTTCATCAGTCTAGTTCACGTTAGAATATTAAAGCAACACTGGAGTTGACAAGTCTGAATTACTGCAGGTGTCTGGGGTGATCCAGCGCTCAGGCTTGCTGCACAAACCTGATGAGTTTGGATCCCCAGAGTCCATCCCAGGAGAGACAGACTCTCCCGAAGCTAGGGCTAGCTAGCTTGGAGTATGCAGCCACATACAACAAAGATGAGACCCTGTCTTAGAGACTGGAAGGTGAGGACTGACTCCTGGGTCGTCCCCTGACCTCCGCACATGCTCTGAATTTACTTGTGTGAGCACACTTAACAGATTATTTGTGGGAAACATTTTATATAAGAAACTAAAACCAGGCTGGAGAGATGGCTCAGCAGTTAAGAGCATTGTCTGCTCTTCCAGAGGTCCTGAGTTCAATTCCCAGCAACCACATGGTGGCTCACAGCCATCTCTAATGGGATCCGATGCCCTCTTCTGGTGTGTCTAAAGACAGCTACCATGTACTCACATACAGAGACTAAACCCTAAATAATGCTCATGTGACTTGCTGGTTGGCCAGTACAGGTGTTGTTTGTATCCAGAGGGGCTTCTCACTCATAGAGGATATGGCCAGCAGTCAGTCACATGACAGCCCTGACTGGAAGACTCTTTGAATAATTAGAATTGTTTTATTTGTGTGTGTGGATGTAGGTATATACATGCCATGGTGGGTGCGTGGAGGTCAGGGGACAACTTGTGGGATGTATGTATATTCAGGTTATCAGGCTGTGTGTCAGTTGCTTTTACCTCAAAGCCATCTTTCTGCCCTGAAGACTGTTTTTGTAATAGGGGTAGAACTTAGCCATTTGTGGTGGCTCATGCGTGTAGTCCTAGCACTTAAGAGGCTGAAGTAGGGCAGTTGCTAGTTGGAGGCCACAGCTGGTAGTTTTTCGAAATTTAGTCAGTACCTCAGTTGTGTGGATAAGAGCAGACCCCAGGCCTGAAATGCATCCTGGGTATCTCTTGTAGCCTGAAAGGGGCTGGCAGGCGGGCTGCTCTGCTGCTAAAGAAGGGGATAGCTCCGATGTTCTCAGTCTCCACACCATATACTCACTTTATTTATGTCTGTAGAGAACCTGGATGAGACAAGAGAGCAGAAAGAGAAGAGTCCTCCAGACCAGTCAGCTGTCCCCAACACTCCTCCCAGTACTCCCGTCAAGCTTGAAGAAGGTAAGTCCTGTGGTGAGGCATTGTGGCTGCCCTGGTGTGAAGGGTTGCATGGCCTGTGTCCTGGCAATGGAATGTGGTGTCATTCCATGAACATGGATGAAGCAGTGTGCATTCCCACAAAGCCAGTGCTGCACAAAGGTCTGGGAACCAGCTGCTTCTCAGTACCTGCTCTGCCCGGGGCAGCCTGAGTCAAGAGAGTTTGGAGCTGTTGAGTGGGGGGGCCACACCTCAGGGATGTTGCCCACCATCTTGCCCTGTCAGTTTTACCCTTTCTTTGACTGCACACTCCCAGCATTGACAGAGTCCACTGACACCTCAGTGCCTTCAGTTGTGTGGAGGCTGCAGGGCTCCAGGCCTGCTTCACTAATCAGTCCTCCGAGAGTGCTGTATGTGCCCCTCTGCCTCTCAGGCCACCGCATGTATGTGTTGTGTGGTCCAACATGTGACACGTTTGTCCCTTAGTCTCCCATGTTCGTCTCTGTCTCCTGAGTCCCCTCACCCCAGTCTGTGGTCTATAAGAGTGGCTTGGCCTTTCTTCTTATGTAACCCAATGGCTGTGATTGGATGCATAGATTCTCTACTTGTGCTTTCTTTCTTGTGGCCGCCTTACAGCAGGAGACGGATGTGCTAAAGAGTACCTGTTACCCTAGTAAGTACCCGCGCTGCCTCTGCTCTAACCAGGTGCTTGCGCTGTGCCTTGCTTTCCTGCTTCTCTGTTGCTTATGTTTTCTGTATATCCAAATAAAAACAGAAGACCTCGTGAATATGACTAGTCTCTCAGTGACCTACTTGGTCACTAGAATGCTGAAGGGTGGTGTCAGCTTCCCACAGTGCTGCCCAGCATACTCTGGGCCTCAGAAAACTCTTAACTTCTGAGGATATTTCTTGATTGCTTAGTGGGGTGCTTTTGCTATGATGGGTCAGGAGTAGATGCAGACTGGGTTCTGACAGGGTGGATTCTGCTAACTGGTATTTATGGAGGCTTGTTTGAACCTGTACTTAAGTTGGGCTTGACAACTTAACGGGCTGGAGCGATAGTTGGTCTGCAGTGAGCTTGGCAGAGAGAGCCCTGGTTGCTAGGATCTATAGAGCCTATGTGCTTGCTTGTAGTCTTCTCTACCAGTTACCCTGGGTCAGAGGATAGCCATCAGGGTGCTCTCTAGGGGCATCTCCAGCCTCCCGAGCTTAAGCACTCGGGTTTGAGGCTTGGAGCCTTCAGTGCCCAGGCTGCTCCTAACCCATGCTTAGCTCAGCTGCTCTTGGTCCTGATATTTGGCTTGATTTTTTAAGTACTAAATGGTTTGGTGTTGCCTAACATGCCAATTGCTTATAATTTTACAGACTAAATATCTTCAATACTGATGTCCCCTGCTCACTGTAGAAATGTGCTGTGCCCTAAATGGAAACCTGCCCTCACTCTGTTACATTTGCTCTTTATGTTTAGCTATTCAAATCGTGAGGGCGGCCTGTCCTACAGTTCATTTCATAGCTAACCACAGTGTGATATTATCGCATAAAGGATCTCATAGTTGACTCCTGGTTTTCTACTGGCTGCTGTGGGGGAGACCCAGTGTTGTAGAACTGAATTTAGACTTAATTCCTGGACACTAATAAACCAGCAAACCTCTCTTCATTGCCCAGTAGAGTAACATGTTCTGATGTCTTTTTGCAGAAGTGGCAGGCTATAGTTCTGGCTCCTGTCTGTCTGTTCTTCATGAGAAGGTACTAGAACCCCTCTGAGATTGAGTCTACATTTCATATTGTGCTACATCCAGCCGTAAAGTAGAGTAGACTATGTGTCAAGTGTTTGATCTTGGGAATACCTAGAAACTACCAGAGGTTGACAGCTCTGGCCCGTGCTCTTATTTCCAGCTGTTCTGTCCAAATTTTAACTTATCTCTCTCATGGTCACCCATCAGACCTTCCCCAGGAGCCGACATCCAGGGATGACAGTGATGCCACCACCTTCAAGCCGACTCCCCCTGACCTCTCCCCTGATGAGCCTTCAGAAGCACTTGCCTTCCCAACAGTGGAGGAGGAAGCCCATGCTTCCCCAGACCCCACTCAGCCCCTTGCTGAGGCTGACCCTGAGCCAGCCTCAGCCTCAGCTCCAGGAGCTGAAGAGGTGGCCTCCCCTGCCACTGAGGAGGGGTCTCCCATGGACCCTGGCAGCGATGAGTCTCCAGGCAAGTCCCCATCCAAAAAGAAGAAGAAGTTCCGTACCCCGTCCTTCTTGAAGAAGAGCAAGAAGAAGAGTGACTCCTGAAAGCCCGCCCACATACTGTCATGTCTACAGGCCTGGCTCTGCCAGGGTTCTCTTTCTGTCTTGTGTTCTGTCCTCTTGTGTAATGGAATGCAAAAAGCCAAGACCTCCGTGTAACTAGAGCCCCCTCCCATGTATTGTCAGCCCCTGCACCAGTGATTACTTACCCAGTGTGTGCTCAGCCCCCCTGCCCTGGGCCTTGGGTTCTGTGGGGAATTGTGCCCCCCTGCAGGAGGGGGACACTGAATCCTGGTTCTGGCTGGAAGGCATCGGAGGCTTCCTCCAGCTCTGGTTACAGCATCACCCTCCTGAGCCTTGCCTCTCACTCTTTTCTGTCCTGAGTATCGGTTTGTCTGCTCAGTTTCCCTCCGCCCAGTGGAGTCTCAGGTGGCTGATTTGGACTCGGCTTTTGCTGGCATCCTCTGCTCAGTGATGTCAGTTATCCCCATGCACAGGTATCCACATACCCCAGCCATGGTCTGAGAAGACACTCATGTCCATCAACGGCCCAGGGCACTGTGGCTGCCTTAAAGACGTGGGTTAAGCCTGCTGCCCTAGCAGTGAGAAACCCTGTGTGTACCCAGCACAACGCTATGCATGGTCTAACTGGTGACCCCATGACCAAAACCACATTCAGGCGCTCGTAGTCGATCTTACTGGGGTCTTGGATTCCCATCTTAGGGAACAGATACCAGGAGGGGGAAGAGTCCTTTCTAAAACTTTGTTTTAGCAGGTTTGTGATTTAGCCTACATTTTAACTGTGAATTTGAACAGGCCACTTTTTGCGTTACTTTTGTTGTAGAGCCTTGACAGACTGCAGCAGAACACTCTTGACTTGTGTGGGGAGGTTTTGTAGGAACAGGGACCTTAATTCAGTCGGAACGATGCCCTGGTTTTGATAAGGGGTAACTCACAGTAGAAGCCAGCCTTGGAGGTGCCATCTAATGTCGTGCATCATTCATGGAGCCCATGACCTCTTGATCCATCCTTTATGAATTTTTACTTACCTTTCATCCCTGGAAAAGGGCTTAAAACTGCTTAGTGGGAAACGCTTAGTGTCAGGTGGAATCCTAATGGGGCTTTGGTCCAGGAGCCGCCACTGCCTGCCTGACTAGGAGGGAGGAAACCTGCTGGAGCCCTCGGCACCCTGCTGGGGTTGGGCCTCTGGAGAGCAGGTGCTTGGGTGTGGACAGAGCCCTGTGATCCTCCCAATGGGGCACCAAGGAGGACCCCACAGCCTGCTGCTCTGCTAGTCTCACTAGTCACCACGGTGGCCTGAGCTCCCTCGTCCGGACTCTTCCTCGTCCTTCCTTCTGGCCCTTCCTTTCTCCCACATATGCAATGACTCTTCTCACTTTTGTAGTCTAAATTCTTTGTATTACACATGAAATATCGTTGCATATACGGACAGCCTTGGAGGACAGGTCCTCATTGTAACAGGTTTTACTCACAAATAAAAGTCTTCAAGCAGTTTCCTTGTCTAAGGTTGGGAAGCAGCTTTGCATTCTTATGCTTTTGCTCCCTTAGTTTATTTAGCTGTGTATGCCTGGCATGTATGTCAGAGGGAAACCTGAGCAGTGTGTCCTTTACCATCTGGGTTCTGGGGGTCAACTTCAGATCATTAGGCTAGGTGGCACATGTCCTCCTTGTCTGCTAGGCCACCTTGCTGGCCCTAAAATAGGGTTTCCTAAGTGTTTGTCCTGTGAACTGAGAGCTTTTTTTTTTCTTTTTTAAGTTTTGTTTTTGTTTTTTGAGACAGGCTTTCTTTGTGTAGCCCTCGCTGTATAGGCTGGCCTTGAACTCAACAGAAATCCTCCTGCCTCTGCCTTGTTAGTGCTGGGATCAAACATGTATGCCACCACCACCTGCCTTTTTAAGGTTTTTTTTTTTTTTCATTTTTATTTACTTATTTATATTATGGTTTTCCTGCACATATGTCTGTGTGAGGGTGCCAGATCCTCTGGAACTGGAGTTACATTGTGAGCTGCCATGTAGATTCTGAGACTTGATCCTGGGTTCTCTGGAGGAGCAGCCAGTGTCCTTAGCTGCTGAACCATCTCTCCAGCCCAAGCTTTCAATTCTTGGTCAGATGTCACCAATAGCTATGAACTACTGGGGTCCCTTGTAGCTTATAACTGCCTTTTTGGATGCAGAATGGCTTATCATGAAAATTGGGTCTGGCAGCATTCTGTCATTGATGGTGGAGGAGCTTGGTAGGCCTCACCCTTCCCATTAAAAGTTAAGGTTGGGGCTAGAGATTAAGATCACAGACTACTCTTTGAGAGTCCTGAGTTCAGTTCCCAGCAACCACATGGTGGCTCACAGCCATCTGTAATAAGATCTGAGAGGAGAGTGACAGCGTACTCACATAAAAAAAACAAAAAAAGTTCAGGTTGCTGGGGAAGGGAGTCATTCACTACAGTGAGGACTTGTTCCAGTAAATAACCCCACACAATACCCACACTAATTAAATTCCAGTGAGCCACTAAAAGGAGCAGAAGGGGGCAGTTAGAAAGTGGTTCTCCAATGGTTACTCATCATACAGCATTTAGAATGAAACTGTCACAGCACAGCAAGACAGAAAGAAAGGTACTTGGTACAAAA
The DNA here is from genome assembly GCA_019843965.1 of Rhynchomys soricoides. Classification (NCBI taxonomy): domain Eukaryota; kingdom Metazoa; phylum Chordata; class Mammalia; order Rodentia; family Muridae; genus Rhynchomys; species Rhynchomys soricoides. The sequence goes on along the minus strand of JADRCH010000051.1, from coordinate 5,724,359 downwards.
TAGCTGCTTTATTTGGTCATTCAGAAGAATGAGAGATAAAAAAATCAGGAGCCTAAAAGGCTTTGGAGTAAGAAAAGGGTGTAGTTGCCCAGGCTTCCTGCTGGGATGCCATCCTGAGAGAGGAATGTGAGCGTCCGTGGGCCCAGAGGAAGGAGTGTGCTGGGAGTGGAGTGGTCCTGGCCCAGGTTCCCACTTGGCAGCTGGGCAGCTGGAGTTGGATGTGGCAGCTCAGCTACTCCTCCTTGCAAGTCTGTGCTGGATGCCTCAGCTTCCGCAGGAGTAAGAAGGGGAGCAGAAAGAGCGCGGAGCACACAGTGAAGCAGACCTGAGCCCCAGCCAGCCAGTACACTGTAGAGAGAGAGGTGCCCACCCAGGCTTTTCACAGCTCTGTTCCTGCCCATTCCCCTCAGATGCCAGGACAACAGAGCAGGCAGCTGGGGAAGGCTGCAGGAAGGACTCAGCCTGTAGCACTTACCTGAAGCAGCCGCCATGGGCCCCACCGCCCTCCCTAGGGCGCCTAGGCTCCTCAGTATGCCCATGATTGTGCCTTTTTGCCCTGGAGAACCTGAGGGGGGAGGGATTGTCAGGTGCCCGTTGGCGTTTTCCTACCCTGGGTAGCCTTTGGGGGAGGGCTCTCACCATAACTGGAGACCATGGTGGACAGACCAGGCACCACAACAGCAGCAGCTGGTTGGAGAGTATTGAGAAGTACCTGTTAGCCCAGGAGAGGCATGAGGATGTCTACACCAGCCCTGGCAAAGCCCACTCACCAAAGGAGTAGAGCATCAGTCCCAAGCCCAACACAGGCAGTGAGTGCCCCCAGCCAATAAGGAGGAAGGCTGGTACCAGCAGCAGCATTGCCTAGGGAAAATGGGAATCTCAGGACTGGGTTTACAGCCTGCCAGCCTTCACTGTAGAGGAAGGAAGGAAGTCCCTTACCCGTTTCACAGCGGCAGCTTCCTTGCCAGGGCTGATCCGCCGGGCGTAGGTGCCCTGTATGGTGGCCATGGTGAGGCCGATGAAGAAAAACATCTTGCCCTGCTGCAGGCTAGGAGGTGGAGGGTGAGCACCCAGCCCCCTAGGCCACCAACTGCCTGGGGGATGGGCAGTGCCAGCCAGAATGCTGGGAGGGGTACCACAAAGGCTTCCTGGACCTGGGGTCTGAGAACCTTGAAGCAGGGCCTCTCTAAGATGGAGACCTACCTGCTGAACTGGAAGCGCTGGTGTGTAAGGAAGCTGAGTGTGTACTCCAGGCCTGAGAACAGGAAGAGGTAGAGGAAGTAGACGAGACCCAAACGGTGTAAGTTTCTGAGTCCTACAAATCAACACAGACCACAGGTTGACCCTTGTTCGTGCTGGGTAGTCAAGACCTGAGAGCTCAGTAAGGGGCAAGACTCCTTACTGTCCTCAGCAGGTGGATCCTGACTGTGAGCAACAGCTGCAAAACGAAGCAGGGCCAGGGGGCTGAGCAGGTTGGCAGCAGTGTGGAAACCCAGGGTGACAGAAGATGCCTGTGGGAGGAAGCGGAGGCTGGCCAGGAGGCTAGGAGCACACAGCCTGGCAGCTTAAGGATCAGGACCTGTGAGGCAGTAGGGACCAAGATCCAGGAAACTCAAGAGGTGCTGTGATGCAAGAACCTTCAGGGCAGGCCAATCTCCCCTGACAATGGGACAGATAAGAACGGAAACCCCTTCACACCCACAGGAGCCCTCCCCTGACCCCCGACCTGGGCCTACCCGCTTTTCCTGGGGCAGTGTCTCTGGCAAGAAGCAGAAGATGAACAACATGTCGGAGACTGCAAAGAGTAGGCTGATCCACGGCACCATTTCCACAGATAGGAATGCTCCGAGCATGGGACCCAGAGTAAAGGCCAGGGAGAAGGCTACCCCAATGACTGCCTAGGGAAAAGATGACCTGAGCTAGGCACGGAGTCTGAAGCCAGACATCAAGCTCTGTTTCCCAGGTCTGTTCACTCACCATGCCTTGGCTGCGAGTTGGAGGTGAGCCCAGGTCAGCGACAATGGCTGTGGAGAGGTTAACGTTCCCCTTGCTGATGCCTCCTATCACTCTGGAGGCCAAGAAGGCCGTGAAGCTCCGAGAGGTAGCCCACACTGCATAGGAGATGGCCAAACCTGTCTGCCAATGGGTGGAGGCCAAGTGGCAGGATTGGTCACTTGAGGCCAAGAAGCACCCTGAGTATGGCAGGCAAACATGTAACTCTCTGACCCGGGCCACTTGTCCCTGTGCCTTCCTTAGGTGTATTTAGCTTGGTGTAACAAGGGGCCAGAAGGTCCCTCTGGAAGGAACGAGAGCTCACTGTTGGCAGGAGAACCCCATAGCTGCATTCCCCCCTCTCTGTCTGCTGACAGCTGGGTCCAGAGACTTACCAGGGACAACATCATCACTGGGCGCCTCCCCAAGTAATCAGAGGCAGCTCCTGTGAGTGGTGCAGAGAAGAACTGCAGAAGGGAGAAGGCTGAGCCGATGAGACCTGAGAGACAGAGGATAGACCACAGGCCTAGAGTGTAGACCACACTTAGCCCTACACTCAGGCCATCGACTGAAGCTCAGGTGGCCTCAATTTTAAAAAGAAAAAAAAAATAAAAAATAAAGGCAAAAAACAACAACAACAAAACAAAAACCCAAAACAGCAACAAAAAAACCCAGGCCTGCTAGTTAAAAGAGGCAGGACCCAGGGAGAGGATGATTGACCAAGAGCCTAGGCGGAACTAGCTCTCTAAGAAAAAGCATGGCACACAGCGACATACCTCCGAACAGAACGCTGTTGTACCTCTTCTCCGCTGGCATCCCGATGGCTGTGGCAAACCAGTCAACCCCACGCTGCCAGGAGCCATAGAGGGGGTCCTGGGTAACAAGGAAAGCAACTCCAGCTGCATGAATCGGTGATAGGCTAGGAAAGGGGAGCTCTCCCGCCTTGGGGGAGGGGCTCACTTGTTCGCGGCCGTGTCTCTCAAGCAGCCCAGGCAGCAGAGGCAGCAACAGTGTGAACGCCAGGAGGTCGAGTAGCAGGCCGAGGAAGATCACGATGATCACGCGGCGCTCGGACGCGGGCCGAGGCCGTATAGGTGGACGAGGCGTACAGCCTGCATCCCCTGCCCACCCCATTGTGGAAACTCCGACCCTGCTGGAGAAGGAGGATGTGGTGAAGACGCCCCCGTTTACCTTCCAGTTGAAAACTCAATTTCCAGGTTCTTGCCAGACATAATGGAAGTGCTTCCAATGCGGTCCTGGCATACCCTTCAAGGCCCGACTCCCTAACCAACCTAGGGCAGCAGTAAGCTTAGGGCCGCAGTGGTCACGGCGCCCCCTGTTGTTAAGTGGGTAGCGGGGAGAAGACCGGAAACCCCTGTTGGGGAGTCGCAGATGCCACCTTGGCCTTCTCACGCGAAACCCAAACCTTTGCTTCTTAACCACCCACCTGGGACCTGTGCACGTGTGCCACAGCTCCTGGCGGGGACAAACGGGTGGATGGACAGGGAAGTTCCCTGGATAGCGGCCACACCCCGGAGGCTTCTGAGCAGGCACCTCCTCTTCCGGGAGGCCCGGCTGTGGCGGGAACGGGGTTTGGAGGCTCCCAGCAGCCAAGAGTAGCGGCGGCATTAGAAGCAGGCAGTGACTTTCTTTAGAGCTAAGTGTATCTAACAGACAGCCAGTCTGCGCAGTTCGGTCTCCTTGGTACTTATGTATCTTTATTTTGAGTCAGGGTCTCATGTAGCCACGGTTGACCTTGAATTCCTGATTCTCCTTCTTTAGCTTACTCTAAACCAGCACTCGGTGCTGAAAGAAAGAACAGGATTCAAAGTCATCCTCAGTCAACTACGAAGTTTGAGAACAGTCAGCAGTGTATGTGAGACACTGTCTCTAAAACCCAAAACAAACAAAAAAAGCTAATCAAACAGGAAAAGTCCTGTATCCCCAATGCTGTTAACTTCTTCAAGGAGAACAGTCCACATTGGCTTTCCCAGAGGACACAGCCGAGTGCACTCTTGGGTGATGACCTCTTCCAGCTGGATTATGTTCCCCTTCTGATGACACAGGATAAAACCCGGAGGCCCTATATGCTTTTTCTTGGCATGTCCCTCCTCATAGATTGAACAGTGAGTACAATTCATGCCCAGTATCAGATCTGGCCACTGTGCTTCTCGCTGCAGTTGCCTAGGGAGAGGGCAGAGCCCTGTAGCTAGTTTAAATGTGGAGGAACCTAGGACTGGATGGTAGAGGTAGCCAGGCACTAACCAGCCCAGCTGGTGGGTGTGTCAGGCCCAGGCCACTCTAGGTTTGGAGTCATGCAGCCTCTGTCCCTGAAGAATCCTAGGGAGAATAAGGTGAGTACTTCGGGTAGATAAGCCAAGCTGCCGGGTCTAACGCCCACCTTGGGTTGTTCTTGACCAGCACATTCTGAGCTCCAGGGTACCCGCAGCCATTCATTGCTCCCACAAAGGCTTTACCACATCCAAAATCAAATTCCTAATCAGCACCACCAACCCTTGCACAAGATCTCATACCTCAGAAGCCATAGCAGGTGGTGACAAGGACCCAGTGGGACATAATGATTCAGTCATGTTCTGTCAAGCGTGATACATGATCTGAGAAGGGTACAGGAAGGTGACTTCACTGTAAGAGCATTACATAGTGCACTTACCCAAACTGGGACAGCTTGTCAGCTCTACAGGACAGCTGCCTAAGATGTCGTTCTGTGGTGTGGCTGTCATCTAACCACAGTGCACCCAGAGCATGTCTCTTGAGCTCACTGTCGTTATTATGAAACAGATGCTGAGTATGGCAGGGAGATGGGACCCCACACTCCACAATGCCCCCCAGAACCCTTCATTACAACACACAACACACCTTGCTACATTCACAAAACAATTTATTTTTTAAACTTTTTCCTCTTAAGAGCCTTCCATTCACCTTCTTGCGTGGCCAGGCTGTTAAAAAGCTGTTTTACTCTGCGCTTTCTTTCCGCATCCCTAGAAGGAAAAAAAAAAGGGCAGGTGTTAACTTTGCCATCAGTTTTTAGGGTATTTTGCCTTTCTTCTGTTTGAATACCAACAATTCAGAACCATACATGCATGGCTCAACCCTCAGTCCTGCAAAGGCTGCCAAATATCGGTCACCATGCTTCCGGGTGCTGAGAAAAACCAGCAGCGCCTGAGTGTGGTGTCACTCCACAGCGGTGCCCTAGTCCCATACACACAGTTCTTCCTCACCGTTCCATGATTTCTGAGAGCTGCATCCTGGCCAGGAACTGATTGTCCTTTCGGATCTCCCGGACTGCGCCTTTAAATTCCCGCTTGTGTTTGTGGATTAGTCTTTTCCTTTCCTGTTCTTCCTTACTGCTGCCTTGTTTCCGTCCAAACTCAAGCCTAAAGTTAGAGTCAAAAAGGCTATAGAGGTGAGCTGACTCTGCCCAGCTGCAGTGCCTGTCACAGTCTGGAATCAGATGCATCGCCCACCTCTAGCCCACGCACAGTCCTGGCCTCCCCAGGGCACCCAACACTCACACTTTGACTAGCCGGGGGGTGAACTGCTTTAGTGGGACTGGCTTGCTCTTCTCGCAGATCAGCGGCCGGCACTGCTGCTTCTGACTTTCCATTTCAGACAGTATGTTTCTAGACAGCTCCTGGGGAACATGTAAAGGCACGGTTAGGGGTCTCCTAGAGGCCCTACTTGCTGCTGCCTATGCTACACCCACTGGGCTGTTGGGTACAGCTTGGCTGTGCTGCCATCCTCTATACAGGGAACTGCATGCAATCAGGGTCCCTCAAAAACTGAGGTGGGCTAGTGAGATGGCAGCAGATAAGGCCTCCTGCCACCAAGCCTGAGTTCGATCTCTGGAAACTAAATTACAAAGGCACTGCCCTCTGACCTCCACACATATGCCAATGCATACATAGCCCCACACCCAGTGAGAAACTGTAAATGGGAGTTTGTATCCAGAAAGTGGGGCTAGGAAGCTCTGAGTGTAATATTTTCCCTTTGTGCTTATGAGATTGTAGATGGTTCTGGTAGAGACTTCCCAGTCTCTACCTTTTAACTGCAACTTCAATGACAAAAACACTAAGCTGGTGCTGGGTCCTGAACGGTCTGGGACAGGGCAAGATGCCTAGTTACCAGTAAGCCTCACCTGAAGTACTCGGGGAAGGCTACAGTCTGCAAGATGCTCTGCCAGAAGGGCCTGATGGGGCCTGATGATGGCATGGAAGGACGGCAGTGCACTGTACATAAGCACGCAGTGCTTCAGCAGGCTCAAACACAAGGCTACACAGGACAGCCTACAAGGGTGAAGGACAATGAAAGGAACTCAGCTCATCCTATTTCAGTAGTTACTCATAAGCCAATAATGTTGGCAAAATGAAAAGTCTGATCCACAGCTCAGAAAATCTAAGTGGAATCAAATCAGCAGAAAGGTTAAATGGCTCATTATGGTAGTCTAGGAAACAGTTTGCCCAGAGCAGGAGGAGGCACAAGAAATGCAACAGTACTTTTAAATGGGGACTCAGTTTCAGTTCCCAATCAAATAAGTATACTTTGAAAATGTTGCTTATGTTAGGATATTTATTCCAGATGTCCCTGGGGTGTCACACATACCTGGTGTGATTCGCTTCAGTTGCTGTCAGGGTGCTCAGTCTACTTGCCCAGTCCAAGGGGAGGCTTCCCCTCTGCCAGGTGGTCACATCTGCTTTGTCAGAGACCACGAGCAATTCCGAGTTCTTCCCAAGTGCTCTAAAAGGGTGCACCAGAGTGGAACCTGAATCCCAAGCATGACAGGTCAGAAAGGACTGTCTTGTCCTTGTAGGGATGTCATGCATAAACAGCACCCTTACAGATAAATGAACTAGATATAGAGAAAGCAAAATAGAGTGAAGAGCAGCCAGAGTGCTGAAGAGGGGGTGGCAGAGTTCATCAGAGGTCTGAGCAGGATGACAGGATGACAAGATGGACATTAGCAAAGACCTGGAAACACCAGTTAATGATGGTGGAAGAGGAACATGCAGGGCAGACAGAGTTCAGGCATGGCTAAATGGAAGTGGCTGGATCCACAAGGGGCAAGTGGATGGTCAGCTTGCACTTTCTACTACAGCATCCTCTCCAGGGAACTGTGACAGGGTCAAGCTGGATGGCTTGTTCTTAGGCAAGCCTGATCCCCAGGGGCAGGCAGGGTTTGTAGAGCAGTACCACTAGGGAGCTCTGTGCAGGAACATCATGTGACATGAAATCCAAGGGATGGTGGCAACTGGTGGACTGAACAGACTCACTGCCTGGCTTCAGATGAGGGCACCTGACTGCTGGGGCGCTTAGCAAAACTATATACCCGTCTCGGGCTGTGCCTTGTTTCAGTCTTATGAATGGAAATGACAGCCACAGGAACAGAGAGCAGTAACCAGGGAAAGAAACCAGTTAAGACTTGGAACTCTCCCGTACTCTGGCTCCCCCTAGCACTCCTTCCTAGAGTCTCAGCTTACAGACACTGCACTGAGTAGGGCTGGCCATACACAGTAGGGAGAGAGCAGGGAGTGTGGTGCACACCTGCAATTCAGCTACGTGGAAGGCTGAGGCAGGAAATCATTTCAATCTAGGGATTTGAGACCAGCCTGGGAAACAGACTCTTGTTGTTGTTGCTATTACTAAAAGGTTTCTCTGTGCAGCCCTGGCTGCCCTAGAACTTGCTCTGTAGACAAGGTTGCCCTTGGACCCAGAGATCCACCTGCCTCTGCCTCCCAAGTTCTGGGACTGGAAATAAAGGCATGTACGTCCACACCTGGCTGAGACTGTATCTTAATAGTTAAAATGGGGGTGGTCAGGGGCTCCATCCTTATTACCCTTCCCCCTAAAAGCAGAAGGTAAGATTAATTTTCATAATGCACTTAGTTCCAAATACTTAAAGTTCCAACACTTGAAATCTGCTGCAATCTTTTACATGGCTTTAGCATCAGCCCTGGAAAGCTGAACACCGATTCAAGTGTGAGGCTGGTATGTAATGTGTAGGCATGCACACACAGTGACTCAAAGAAAGATAGTTGGTTCCTGGACTGTAGACTTCAGAGGTATTTTCAATGTTCTCAACTTTCCAGAATGCATATGCAAATACTTAAAAAACAAAAACCCTAATACATATTTAAAAGTCTCCATAATCAACTCACCTTGGCTCTTCTTGTTTGGAGTTGCTATATAAAGAATCCCAAGGAGAAAATTTAAAAGCTCAGGGATGAACCTCCGAGACAGAGACACATACTCCAGGAACAAGCAGCACACAAACAGGCCCTTTGTCACGTCTTGCAGGGATGTGACTGGACACTAGGAAGGAACCCACAGAAACAGTTACTGCTCTGGAACCATGCTCTAGAACAACAGACTGGGCAGACAACTAACACCCCCTGAGTATCCCAGGAAGCCCTGCACTCTGACTGTGAAGGCTACACCATCATGGGACATGGTAAGCAGGGTGCCAATACAGGGAAAGGATAGTCTGAACACAAGCCCTCCGCAGACTTGGTAGCTACTACTATTTGAAAGCTTGTTTTGGAGTCACATTCCTCATATAATTTTGCACTGTTGAGTCACGCCTCCCACCCCAGCTCTCTCCCCTGCTCTATCTGGAATAGCTCATGCAGGGATGGGACTAGGAATGGGACGAGACTGCTGTCTGACCTTGGAGCTCCTGATCCCCACAGGTTCTCACAAGCCCTTAAAGATGACCAATTTTATGCTAAATCTTAATGATCACTAACTATGGACTTATTTTTCTGTTATTTGAGGCAGGCTTTCTATACCATTCAAACTTTAACTGCTGGATTCACGTGACCCTTGTGTCACTTATAATTGAGGCCGTAGGCTGTTGGGATGTGCAGCTGACTCCACCCACCTGTGGAAGATGGAACCCACCTTAGTAAGCATCTGGCTCATACAGATCAGGGCAGGGGTCACAACTGGATGCCAGAAATCAGAGGTTGGAAATAACAGCCCAGTGATTTTCAAATAAATGAGCTGGAAAGGAAGTGTTAGAATACAAATTAAAGGGACAGTGATGTTTTAAAAGGTCCCACAGCACAACAGGCCTTCACTCTAGGTTAGGGCCTCCCTCAATACCTCCCAGGACACATCAGCGTTCCCAAGCTTTCCCACACATAGTTGGGCTCATTTGGAATGTCCAGAAGGATGTGTTTCTCCTACCCCGTGAGCTTGGAGAGGTCTTCAACCTCACCTCTAGCCTGAAGAACTGGGGCTTGAGGGTAACAAAGCTAGGGACATGCTTGCCTCACTGGACACCAAGTGATATCTTGTGTCTGCTTGGTAGGATATAGCCATGTCTCGGCAGCCACTGCCTGTAGGTCTACTCCAAGTATATGAAAGCAGGAATAGCCAAAGGCACCAAAAAGCCCCCAATGCACCCAGAGCTTTGCCGATTTGGGCTTAGGGGTAAAGAAAGCCTTGCTAGCTCTATGGCCTGGCAAGCCTTTTGTCCAGCACAGCTCCTAGTGTAGCAGCGACAGAAGCACTGAGCTATACAGCTACTGCTGTCCTGGCAGCTGTGGCCCAGCACCAACAGGGTCATGTGAAGCTTAGCGTATCATGGACATGCACATTAGCTTATCTGAGGTATCCGAGCAGATATACTTATAGTTAGTACACCCCCACAGAAGAGATGCTGAGAGAGGGTAAGAACCCACACATGACCATGTGGCCTGAAAGGACTTGGGACTGAATTAATACCCTCTCACCCCAAATTAATGTCTACAACAGCACTCAACAGCCCTGCCTCAAGTAGGCAGGTGCGTAAGAAGTGAGCTGGGGAGGATCAGGAAGACCCACCTAACTAGTAAGCTGACTTAGGTAGCCATCTTTCAGCATGCGTATAAAATGTTAACAAAAACTTAGGCACCTGTGAGTCACTGCTGACCCATTTCCACACAAACACGAGAAAAATGAAGTAGCCAGCACTTCTAAGTGTTCAAGCAGGGGAATATGACAAGACTGTTAAAATCTCAGAGACTTAAATATTTCTCAACATTTGAAAGAAAAGAATGCAGGCTGGAATCATTCCGCAGAAAGTGGTTTTGTTTGTCTTAAACTCCATCTCTACCATTATGATTTGACATAGCCCTATGTAGACTCAAGCCAGAATTCTCCTATACATCAATCATTAGGAATGTATACTCACGGGCTAGCCCTAGGCCTCCCTGCACATATGTAGCAGATGTGCAGCTTGGTCTTCATGTGGGTCCCAAACAACTGGAGTGTGGGCTATCCCAAAAGTTGCTGCCTGTATGTGGGATATGTTCCAGCTGGGCTGTCTTGTCTGGCCTCAGTGGGAGAGGAAGCACCTGGCCTCCAAGAGATGTGAAGTGCCGGGGTGGAGGTATACCCAGGGGAGTCCCCACGCGCTCAGAGAAGGGGAGGGGGGGGATCATGGGAGGCAGTGATCAGGGTATAAAGTGAATAAGTAAAAAAAAAATCCAATTAAAAAAAGAAAAGAACAAAGACTGTAAGCTCCTCTCATATCTTGCTGCAGTTCTCTCAGATCATTCTGGAAGGTATAGCAGGAGTGTTCAAGCTGTCACATTTCAATTTCAATATGATGCTGACATCTACAAATGTCCCCAGCCACCACATTCATGGGAAATATGGGACATATGGGCTCACAGGCTGGACACCTAAGGGTCAGCAAACCTCTCAAAGCCACGAGCATGGTATGCAATGCCAACTATTATGTATGACTGATAAAATAAACTTGGTTTCCAGTCTCTGCTTACCACATCCAACCCTGGAAATGCTGCCCGGCCTTTGGTCTCAATCATCTCTTCCATCTCATGCATGGCATCTCGGAGAACAAACCTTATGGAGTCACTTGCAGATTCAGGAAACATCTGGCAAAGATTATATAAGTGCCTGTTAAACAAAAACATAAAAAAAAGACTTTAGATAACAAAAGCAAATAATCAAAACCACAAATCTCAAAACTATGCTCCTGTACAGTCGCTGAGTCAGCAAGGAAGAACAGGTAGCCTGCAGACGGACATACATTTTTGCTTTGTGGTTGCTGGGTACAGAACCCCACTGCATGCACAGTAGGCAGTACTCCACTGCTGAAATGAGGCCAGCCTCAAGAGTCCACTTTTCTTACCACCGATGGCTCACCTTTCTGGTGGCCCAGGTGACATTTCAAGTGGCATTTTATAATAATATGTATGTTTTTGTCATTTTCTAAAACCCTGGTCATTGTGTTTAAGTGGTGTAGGAGTATGTGAGGCACCACGACTGTTTCTAATATCAGTACTGTTGGGAGCACATCACATATGGACTTACTCCTCCTCACAAACACTGGGTAAGAGCATCTTTGTGCACACACAGGTGACACACAGGCTAGTTATGCAGTACAGAAGTGGCTCGAGAGTGCCCCTTCCAGGGACTTTCCCTTATCCCACCTGCCAGTACACAGCTCCTGACAGAGATGTTTCTTCTGATCTTCCAGCCACCATACAGGGAGCAGGAAACCACCACAGGGGTCACAGGTTACAACTGTGCTAAAGGCCAAACCTTCTGTAGCCACCCCTGGGCAAGACAAGTGGACAACATATTCCCGGGCAGGCACCCTCAGACTCAAGCAAAGCACCTCCTGTGTGGTTCCAGCGAGGCCAGGACCTAATACCTCTAAACCCACCTGGAGAGTGCTTGAGGCTTCAGTGCCAAATGAAACAAACACAAACTAAAGTACTAATGCTGTCAACTAAAGGGCACACTAGCTCTGTTTTGGAGTCAACTTGTTGGTAATCTAAGATTATCTCATCCCTGCATGGGTAGCATATGTCAGAGGGAAAAGCTGTGAGTAAGTCATGGCAGTGGGTATGTGCTGTGTGGTCTCTGTATTGCTTTGAGGGCAGACCTGCCTGCTAAGGTCATACTGCACTGACTGCCACAATGACACCAAATGTGTACTATAACATTAGATAGGATAAAACTGTCCAATTCAGCCCCGTATTTCTCTTGATTCAAACATTTTTACTTACACAACCAACTTGTCGATGGTTTTGAGGTCTGGTGTGCTGTCTGTAGCCAAATCTCCTATGTATTGCAAAAGGAAGCCAAACAATTTCTGCAGGGACACAGATTGGGAGATCACTTAGTGCCAACTATCAAACGCTAAACCACAGCCTACAACTCCCAGAACACCTGCACACTGGCCAGAGCCCACTGGAACAAGACTTCAGGAGAACATAAACAAAATATAAGCAAAAAACCCTGCTAGAAACTGCTGGACATAAATGAGGAAAGACAGCTAACGACAGGACACGCTCTTTACGGAATGATGGATGGTGTATAATTTATTAAAGCCAAACAGTGGTCTTGGCATGGTAAGTAGCTCACGCCTATTATCTCAGTCCTCAGAAGCCGAGACAGACAAAAGTTTGAAGCCCTCTTGGTCACTAAGTATGACACCATCTCAGAAGCAAAACAAAGCTGGGTGTGGTGGTGTGTGCCTATAAATCCCAGCACTCCGGGAAGCAGAGGCAGAGAGATCTCTGAGAGTTTGAGGCCAGCCTGGCCTACAATTTGAGTTCCAGGACATCCAAAGATACAGTGAGACTCTTTCTCACAAACAACATGGAAGAAACAACAACCCCCCTCCCTCCCACCACCCCCCCACCCCCAGAAAGGAAAGCTGTAGTCTTGCACGGTCTAGATAAGGACATGATAACCACTAGAAGGAATGGAGCCAATAGCAACTCATTTATTCAAAGTCTTGGCCACCTGATGGGCTGTGAGTCTGTTTCCTGACATGTGAAACAAGGGTAACAGGGCTGCCCCGAGGCAGAGAGGAGCTTGAGGTCATGTGCAGCTTTCTGCTCCTCAGTTAAATGCTTTCCAGTGTCACCACAGTGATAATGGATGGGAGGCAGGCCCTGAGCAAACACCAAGTCTAGCATTCACAGAAACAGGACTAGGCTAACTCTCCAATACTCAACACATTTATCTCAGCGTACTTCCAATTTTGCTTTGTTTCCTACTGCAAGACTTGGATGGTTGCACTTCTGAATTCTCTCCACCACCAAAAGCTGTTCTTCCATTGATCTTCCTGATAATAAAAACTTCAGCTCCTCAAAGGACTCAGGAGCTATCAAAAACACAAAACATATTTCATAGTTAACCTTCAACAGGACAACAATCCATATGGCTACTTACACAGTGTGGGCATGGCTCCTTCATTTTATAAAGTTATTTAACTTAAATGTTATATAAGGTGTTTATTCAGCCTCATACATATCTACTCTTATCCAGAGTCTGGCATTACTTAAATGACTATCCTCGAATCACGTACCCGAGGACAGCCCCAAAGGAAAGATGACCTATGGATTTCATCAAGTAGTAATCTGCCTAAAGACCCACAAACCAGGAGGCATCTCTGTGGCAATGCTGGTTTCAGTATAGATGTCAGACAGGACTGGAGCACATGCACGAAGCAAGTCCATTTCCTGAGACTTGGACATCAAGTCTCCTCCATGGAAGCCAGCTTTGCTCATTAGTTTTCTTTTCTGGAACTAACCTTCAGTCACAGAACAAGTCAGGGTTGCTTGCTATAACTGGAAAGTGTTTCTCTATGTTTCAGATCAAAGAACGCTACACTTGATAAAAGGTATTTGTTGTGGCCCGGGTATCCAGGTGTAAAGCCTTTGTACGGATGGCCCAGGAATCTAATTTACATCCTGCTGTAGAAAGGTGCCTGCTTCATCTGTGCAGCTACAGAACTCTCTGTGGCCATGGAACCGATGTGAAAGTCATGCTAATATGCAGACCCACAGATACCAAGAATGACAACCGGACACACAGCACAGACATCACACGTGGGAATGTGAACATGCATTCACAGTAGCATCTCCAGGAGGGAGACTCTCAAGTACACATTATTTAGAAAACAACAAAACCCAACAAGGCTGGGGACTGAATCCCAGCCTGAAAACGGAAAAACCACTGTGTTTACCTGCAAAGACATAGGGTAGCTCAGCTCCAGCAGCCCTTTGAGCTTTCTGATCATCCCTTGGCAACTTCCCTCCAGGAGTCTGACGTTGCTCTTTCTCTGGTGTCTCCTTTCCCTCCTCACTCTCTGGATTAGATTCTAGGTCTGAGTGGCTGTCTGGGCCATCACTCTCTCCTGGGTCCTCATGGCTCTCATCATCTTCCCCCTCTCCCTCACTCTCATCTTCTCGCTCTCTCTGGTCATTCTCTTGGCCATCTGCTTCCTTGTTTTGCTCTTCCTGGACATCTTCAATGTTCATCTTCCCATCCTAGAAAAAGACCATGGTGACCATGGTTAGAACATTCTGCAGCAACACCAGAATACCATGGCAATGTGGTATCATCCTTCCTCATCTGCCTGGGCTGCTTGTCCACTTCTCTGAGGTACCCTACGCCACTGGAACTGAAGCTCTCCCATAGTGCTTTTGGTTAGCTTCCTGAGTGTTCATGCATTTGAAGCTTGGTCCTCTGTGGAGCTGTGACAGGGGACGGGGGCACTGAGAGATGAGGCCTAGAGGAAGGTCATTAAGTCAGGAAGGCCTGCTCTCAGGAGGAGTTAGCATGGTTTAGTCCTGTTTATGGGGATTATTAAGGAACATACATGTCTGGGCCTTCTCTCTCCCCTGGACTTCTTGCCTGACCCACATGGTCACTTTCTCTTGCATAGATTCCCATCAATAAGGCCTTTGCTGGGGCTCAGCAAAAGGTGGTACCAACCTCTTAAATTTCTAGTAGAGGCTATTGCAGCATCCCAAAGAACCCTGAGCTGGGATACTGGGAAAATTTTGGATTTTGCCACAGAGCTTATGAAAGTGAAATACTGTGCCGAGCAGTGGTGGCGCACGCCTTTGATCCCAGCACTTGGGAGTCAGAGACAGGCGGATTTCTGAGTTCGAGGCCAGCCTGGTCTACAGAGTGAGTTCTAAGACAGTCAGGGATACACAGAGAAACCCTGTCTCGAAAAACAAACAAACAAACAAACAAACAAACAAGAAAGTGAAATACTGACGGTATCTAGCAATTGTGAGAGCTTGGGGGGCAGAGGAGACAACAGTGCCTCAGGGCTGGACCTGCTCATGCAAGTGGCTTTTTTTGGTATTTTTATTTGAGACAGAATTTCTGTGTATAGCCCTGGCTGCCCTGGAATTAGGTCTGTAGACCAGACTGGCCTCAAACTCACAGTGCTGCCCCTGCCTTCCAAGTGCTACAATTAAAGGCGTGCACCACCACCACCACCACCACCCGGGTTTGGGGGCACTTTTAACACCCAGTTTTATATATCAGACCCTTCCCAAACCAGTAGGCCTGCCTATTCTCCTTCCCTGAGCTCTAGCTAATACAGTCTAAAGTCACTGGTATTTTATAAATGTTCTGGACTAAAAACTATACCAGTACCAAGGATATAACTTAGTGGCACAGAGTGCATCCCTAACAAGTGAGGCCCTGGTTCAGCTCCCAGCACCACACAACAAACACATGGCACCTGGAAACTAATTATTTCACTCAAAAAATATTCATAGTGGCACATTCCTCTAGTCCCAGAACTTAGAAGGCAGAAAAGTGAGTTCCAGCATCGCTTGGGCTGCATGGAAAGAGCCTATCCTCCAACCCCCAATCAATACCCAGTAGCAATTATCAATCATGAGTTAGCTGTCAACAGTATACCAATTCAAACAGATCATCAGTTTAAAGAATACACTGGGAATGGTAGATGTCAAAAACTGAGGAACAGCAAGAAGCCTAATCTGGGTGGTTCTGCTCCAGCTCCTCTAGATGGAAGGACATCGTTGCCATCTTTTCTTTAAAACCTGACAGCTGCCATGCCGTAAACATACAACGAGACGTGACAGAAATTGTTGACAAGGTTTCAATATTCCAGCTATAGCGAACCCCTGAATGAATACTAGAAAATGTGGTTTTTAAAGGGGGCAGGGGACACCTTACCTTGTAAGAAAGTAAACGCCTGTCATCTTTATCCAGTATAAAGCCGTCATTTAAATCATCTGCTGATGTATGTTTTGGCTTCTTTTTACTTTCATGTTCATCTTTCCCAAGCATTCTTCGAAGTCTTTCAGCCTAAGGCAGTAAGGAAAGAGAAGTCATGAGCGGTGTTCATCAAATCTCTACAAACAATGAGGTACTGAAGAGGCCTTTGGCAGCATGCTAAAGCAGCCAGCTGCACAGTTATCTGTTTAAACACAATAAACTACGACCCTGAATGCACAGGCAACAGTTTAGAAGGTGACATACTCACTCCAGTGCCAGCGGTTGTTTCTGGAAGACTACTACAAAGAAAGGCCTCATGTACTGTTTATATTTTACTTCATATGACCTTCTTACAAATGAAAACAACATTTATGTCTGTACTAACGTAAAATGTAAACACAGCACAATCCAGCCCATCTTCCAAGATAGAGCAGAAAAGCTTCTAAAAGAGAGTGTGCCACACTCAGGCCTCAAGTGAGAGAGCTGAGCCTCTTGGGTGTCCAGCTGGGCCACCCAATTACAAGTCACCCATACCTCCAGTTTCCTGAGCCTCTCTTGCTCCTCCTTTGCTAGCTCCTCTTCCGTTTTCATTCTGTTAGAGGGCTGTGCCTTCATTTCAAAGCCAAGCTCACGAACCATCATATCATACGCATCTGGCTAAGGGAAAAATAAGATGTTTTTCAGAACTGCTTACAAAAAGTAAAAAACATTCCATCAATGACTAGACACTGTTTATAAGGAAGGGGGCAAACCATGCCTAAGTCTTTTCTCTACACAGACAACTGCTCCTGGGGCTAGGGAGATGGCTCAACAATTGAGAGTACTTGCTGCTCTTGCACAGGACAGACTTCCTGGTCCCTATCCTATGTTCCACAGCTCCAGGTCCAGAAGACGTTGCCTACCCCTGGCCTCCACAAGTATCCACACACGTGAGCTATTATTCTCCCACCTAAATAAATAAATAATTGCTGTTTTAATTGGTTCTAAAAACTGAAAAGCAGGTAGACATATGGGCTACATGGGCATTTCTGCTCATAAAAAAATTATTATTTTATATACTCATGGTATATAATTTATATATTATATATTATATATATGTTTATGTTATTATGTATTATTTTTGAGCCAAGGCTACATGAAGAGACTCTGTCTAAAATCAAATCAAAACAAAACAAAACAAAAAAGAGGAAGCATTTATAAGGCCTGCAAAACGGACCAACGGACCCAAGTTTGCACACATACTAAAACCCGCCCTACAGCTAAGAGCCAGAGATGTTATAATATCAAGTCAAAAGAGAGTAAGCTCACTGTTGCTTCTTGTGAAGTGAAGGGTGCTACCCACCTGGGGTTTTTCTTTTTTCTCTTTGTTTTCTGACTTCTTAGATTTACGTGACAGGAGAATCTGGATTTCTTTCCAGTCTTGGTCTAGCTTCTCTGTGAGCTCAAGGGCATCTTCTCGTTGAGCCTGTCTTTCCCTCTGGAAAAAAAATCCAGCAAATATACACCACACACCATTATTATTAGACTTTCATGAGTGGCCTGGAATCAAGGCTAAGAACACACACAATGACCCACTTAATATGAAGAAATAAAGGACCAGAAGCAAGTGTAAATTTCTAAGTCAGAACTAACTTCCTGCTACTACATATCCAAACTCTGAGCAGTACACTGAAAGTTTAATAAGCCATACTGTTTTACAAATACTAAAGCCAACAAAAACTTAATGAAGGTCTAGAATATTCCTTTTCAAAATGGATGGTCCTATATTAACTTCAGATAAAAATGAAACACAGCTGATAAATGTCCATGGGAGGGAAGTCGGACATGTTTCGGTACTGCCCACATTAAGAGCGCTAAGCAGCCCACCTTCTCTTGCTTTGACTTTGCAATGAGCTCTTCAATCAGTTCTTTCCGTGTCTTTGGCTTGTCTCCATCCTCACCTTCCTTCTGAGAGGTATTCTTGTTGACCCCACCACCAAAGTGGGAAGCGGTCAGTTCAGCTGGAAATAGATAGCAGAAGATAGTGTGAAGCCCAAGCTCTGACTTGCAGCCACTTTTGGGTAGAACTCTGTCAATGATCTCTAAGGGCAGTTTTTAAAACTTCTTTCCATCTGTTTCAGCGAACGGCAATCCAATCTTCTCGGTGGATTAGGCCAACACCTTTACAGTCATCCATTCCCCTTTCTCCCTCATCCAAATTACTAGTATATTCTGTCAGAATGTCCCATCAGACAATGGAATGTCGTGACATAAATGGCTCAGTGGTTCCCCTTGCCAAATTAGATAGAGCCCATGTGGCTCTGCTGTCTACCTACCGCTATCTCCTCCCATTGCCGAGCCACCAGCCTTCCGGCAGTTCCCACTCCAAACCCTCCACATGGAAAGCCTCCTGGCTCCTAAGGTCTTTGTGCCAATGCCTTCTCTATGAGCCTGGCAATGTCTACCTGATGGCATTCTCACCCTCTCCTGGGACACATCGCCTACTGCATAGCACTTTTACCTCTCACAGACAAAAAACTGTTTACCATCTGAGTCTGCCACCTAACATGAGCTGCCAATGTTAAGCTTTTGGTATTTTGTTCTCTCACATTTCCCTAGAACTAAGAATGTTGCCTGTCACATAAACTATTAATGAATGAATGAATGAACCCTGAATCCTTGCCAATTTGGTCTATTTGATATAGTTGTATATTAATGTTAAGTAAGGTCAACATTCACTCTACTTCATGTTGTTACAGGCACAGGCAAAATATCAGTTCTTGTACATAGCTGATGTAACAGTCCAACACGAATGCCATGGCTACGTCTATTAGGTCAGAATTTATGAACGTTTAGGGAGCTAGGCAATGCAGAGGTGCTCTTGCTAAGTCAACGAGGTGGGTTCTTCTGCAGTTCTAACTCACTTTTTCGTGCTGAGAGGTAAAATTGGCTACTGTGATAGTTAATTGAGACGATGGTACTAACAGTGCTTTCTCAGCTTATAAACACATCGATCACTCATACCAACCTAAAGTTCTCTGCCAAACACAAAATAAAGAACAAAAGCAAAAACCCTGACCTGTGCAGTTCATCAAGAGGTTAAAATAAACATTTTCAGGAGGAAGTCCAACAAGAAACTCACTGTCCCTTGCTCCAAGCTACCAGGCTTCTGTGGCGGCACCCCCACTTACCAGACAATGCCCCCCGGTCTTCAGTATCACTGTCACTATCCACAATGTCATTGTGCTTTTCCATGTCAGCCAAGGACTGGCCATAATGAGTCAATTCTTCATCTTCATTTAGGTTGTAGATGTTTTTTTTCTCATGATATCGCTTGACAAAAAGGGTTACAGTCAGCTACTTAAATTATTACATTTCTTTCCTAGAAAATTAGCTATTTTCCACTATATGTGAAATATGACAGTATAACATTATCAGTCTGAAAATTATTCTGGATAATTTGAAAGATGATTGAAATATACGCAGAACTTGTCGAGAAAATTCTTACATAAGTCAACTACGCTGAGCTAACTCCTGCTCAGTCTTCCCCATTGGCAATGGTTCTCCACTCACTAGCTCTCCATCCCACAAAGCTGAAGGCAGGACCTTAAATGACTATGACACAGGTCACCACTTGCTCTTTGCTCTCACAAAGGTATTTATCTACTATTAACTAGTATGTCTTGAAAATACCTTTCCCGTTGTCTACCCAGATAAGACATAACCACTTGAGACATATTCCCTGTACATGGCAGGCAAACTCTGAGGTGTACATGAACAAGGAGAAGCACCCTTTCCCTTGGCTTGCCTTGTGTGGAGTTTATAGCAAAGACTTCCCTCCCATTTTTCCCATACCTGTTGCTCCAGAGCAAACCTCTTCATCATCTTCTCCTCTGGACTTAGGTTGCTATTATACTCCCCAAAGCGTCTGTCTGTGAAGACATTGGACTTGTTCCTTTCTTTGTACTCCTTTAGTAAAGTCTGGGTTCGCTGGAAAAGACCATACATCAACAACTCTCTCATAGAGTCTACAATCTTCACTGAAGAGGCTACCAGAAGGGGCTGTGAAGCTGAGAAGAAGACAGTTTGCCACTTCATTTAATAACCAGTACAAGTGGCAGGGGATACTGCATCAGACTCAAGGCTTAACTGGAAACAGCAGATGCGGCTCTTTTAGATGCCACATTATTCTATTTCTAAATGTCCCCTCTGCCATTCTGGGCCTATAGTGTATACTGGTGAATTATTAGTCAGTCATTTGTATTTTCTACAATGCATACACTGGACCACATACAGGACAGTGTCAGCTCTGTGCAGTATGAATATTTTACCCAATTCAAAAGATATTTCCTTCAATTTAAAGATCCATGTAAACTGGATCCTTTGTAACAAAGTACAGATTAGTAGCTGTGAAGGGCAAAGGCTGAGTCTTACTTATCCCCTTTACAAATATTACCAATTAAAAGTAACCATGAACTGCCTTTTGCTTACTCATTTATTTTACTTACTTATTGAGACTCAACTGGAAGTTTCGAGTCTCACTATGTAGCCCTTCAACTCAGAGATCCACCTGTGTCCGCTTCCCTAGAGATTAAAGCCATGCAACACAAAGGGCACTCACAAGCTTCATTTTAAAAGCCAATGAACATCAGCAGTTACACACAGAACGCAATTTGTTGAACTGAATTTGAAAGGAAGGTCCAGTACACTCTTGAGATGGATGGGGCCATAAGAACAAGTAGGAAGGAAGCTATCCCCAAAAGATACTATTCCAGTTACTTCCCAATGGACAAGTCACGAAATTCACAGGAAGGACATTTTTTCAAACATTCAAAGAGCATGCTCTGTGAACCCTATCCATGGGTCGAATACTAGCATGATCAAATCATACAGAGCAGTGGTACAGGACAGCTCAGAAGTGATTAGCTCTGCCTAAGCCTTAGGCCTTAAAGGATCCAAGAGGAGTCAAGAATGTATACCTGGAAGATCCTCTGGAGAAAGTTTCCAGAGGAAGGGTATTCGATATGAAGCAAAGGAGAGGCAGTGTTATGCCTCAGTCCTGATCTTTTTGCTGGCTAGTTTAAGGCAAACTTGACACAAAGTATAGACATTAGAAAGAAGGGAATTTCAATTGGAAAAAAAATATCTCCATAAGATCGGGCTACAAAGAAGCCTAAAGAGCATTTTCCTAATTAGTGATTGACCGCGGGGGACCTAGACATTGTAGATGGGGCCACCCATGTGCTGGCAGTCCTAGATTCTTTAAGAAAGCAGGCTGAGCAAGCCATGAAGTGCAAGCCAGTAAGCAGCACTCCTCCATGACTTCTGCATTAGCTCCTGCCTCTAGGTTCCTGCCTTGTTTGAGCTCCTGCCTTTAATTTCCTCAATGATAGGAATACAGAAGTGTAAGACAAATAAATCTTTTTTCCCCAAATTGCTTTGGCTAGCCATTGGGCATAGTACGCAGATCCTGGTAGTGCCTGCCCACCTTACCTTCCTGATGGCCCGAGCGCGGGACACCCCGGGCAGGCCCACATCGTGGCGCGTCTTCCTGCCAAGGATCTGAAACTTCTGCCGGTTGACTTTCACTTCAAATGGGTTTGGGTTAGTCTTCGCCGGGCCTCCGAACGCCCCTGTGGGCGCTTTGTGGACCTGCCTCCGCGCTCCAGTCCGCTTTGCTTTCCCCATGACATTCACTCTGGCACACTTTAGAAGACAGTGCCTACAGACCAAGCAGCTCAAGAAACTCGTGCACAGGATGCAGACGCAAAACCACGCCCAGCTTCGTCTCGCGATGAGTGCGTCAGCTTCACGTCCTTCGCGAGAAGTACACAAGTCCAGGATGACACTAAACAGGCGCTCTAGTTTACTGGATTAAAGACTACAACTCCCAGGAAGCCACACTTCCTCGGCTTCCTGGCGCTGGGCCTTATGGGATCTGTAGTGTCCCGAGAGCTGACACAGTCTCCTCAGACACCGCCCCGAGGGGAGCTCTCGGGCTCCCTCTGGAGGAAAACCGTTAGCCGGGGCCCAGCTGCCTTAGGAATTAACTGGCGGCTGCGGCGGCGGCGGCGGGGACGCCGCCGGAGACGGCTTTTTAGTAAGCTCCTCGGTGGGGTAGGGCGCGGCGAAGGGTGAATGCCGCCCAGGACCGGGCGCTGAAGAGAGAGTTACACGCCCTGGGCCTGGACGATGATGCTAGGAGGAACTCGAGCTACCGCGCGCCGGCGCCGATAGCGGGAGCCCCTCGCCGGGACCGCAACAGAGCTGGAACCCGTAGCGAGCCTTCCCCTGTCCCACTTTCGCGGCGACGGCGACGGCGACGACGGCGCTCCTGGTGGCACTGGTGGCGACGCCAGAGGAGGCGGAGGAAGAAGCGACAGAGGCGGTCGCTTTCGCGGAGGGCCAACATCCAGAAGCCGCGTTCCTCAAAGAACAAGGGATGCCCGGAGGCTGCTGCTGCTGCTTTAGGATCTCCTCCCCTACAGCCTTCCCCGCCTCCATTGCCTGGACCCCGAAAAGTTCGACGCCCGAAACCGCGGCACCGACGGCGCAGTTGGGGGATCATGGAACTCGAGAACTTCATGGCCAACTCTTTGTTGCTGAAGGCTCGTCAAGGTGGGTGCATCCCGGAATCCTGATCTCCGTGGGACCTTTACATGGTCTAATAAGGGAGTTTTGATTCTTCTGGAACCAATTCTGGGTTGAAGCTGCTGCTTGGCGAGTGTCAGCAAGTGATCCTAGGCTAACTTTTGTTGTGTTTTGAAACAGTAGCGTTAGCCTAACATGCACCAGGGGCTGATTGAGGTCCATCCCATTCTCAGCGCTGCTAATCTGAAAGAGGTATGGAAAGGTATGCATTGCACACTTTTTAGGGTTTCTTGATTACCCGGACAAAGGTGTCTGGGAAGTAGATGCTATTAAGAAGCTTCAATGTGTTCACCTCACAGACTGTGAAGTATATTCTTTGAGAAAAACTAATGAATAACAGAGAAATGTTTTTTGATCTTTATTTTTGTTTGTTCCTTTTAAAAATCGTTTTTAGGCCGGGCAGTGGTGGCACACGCCTTTAATCCCAGCACTTGGGAGTCAGAGACAGGCGGATTTCTGAGTTCGAGGCCAGCCTAGTCTACAGAGTGAGTTCCAGGACAGCCAGAGCTATACAGAGAAACCCTGTCTCGAAAAACAAAAGCAAAGCAAAAAAAAAAAAAAATCGTTTTTAGCTCTATTACAAGTCCATTTATGTCCCAAGTGATTCAGGAGGAAGAATCTTAATTGGAAAATATAACTATTTTCAATACTGGAAACCCTAACAAGAAATTTCTTAAATTATAGTGAGTGGTGTCAAGAATTAGATTCCTTGGAGGGTATTCTTAATGGAAGTAAAATTTGGTCAATTTTAGGTTTTTCTTCCCTTTTCTACCTTCATATCTGGGTACAGTGTCTGAGAATAGGGAATATTACATTAGGTTTTATTATAATGCTGTAGAGATTAAATAATGGTGTAGATATTATTAAAACCCACAAGAACCTGGGTTCATTCACCAGCATTCATGCAAAAAGCCAGGGTATGGTGCTTATATTCCTAGCCATGGGAAGCAAAGACAGATGGGACACACACACACACACACACACACACACAGGGAAGTCAAAGCAAAGACAGATGGGACACACACACACACACACACACACACACACACACACACACACACGGAAGTCAAAGAAATTCCAGGGCTTGGTTCTCAACCCTTCACTGACTGAACCTACCTTGGCTTGCAGGAATAGAAATTAAAAACAACAAACTAGAAGCTGGGTGTATCAGGGGTAGAACATTTGACTAACTTGTGTAAGGCTCTGATTAAATCCCCAGCACCATAGATAAACGGGGATGGGAGAGAGACAAGCAAAGCCTGCCACCTAAACGTGTTCCCTCACTTGTTCAGGAAATAGATCAGGGAATTTTTTTAGAGATGTGGGAAAACTATGCCCTAAATTCCTTGCCAGGAGGCAAGGAATACCGAACTGAATTCATGGGCCTGGCATCTAGCTAGATGAATACGCCTATTTAAATTCCGCAGTAGCAGTCTTTCTGGAAGCCAGAGGTCTGAGATCTCAGAGAAGGTTACCTGTCCGTGAACACCAAAACAGGCAGTGGACTTACACTCAGTAGCAACTTTGTCCTCCTTGGGCATACCTATGAAGGTCAGACCAATGCTATCTATGCAGGATGATGGATCTAGTGGTGGGGCCTTTTGACATTAGGGATGTGGCTGCTGCTGAAGCAGTACCATGCATAGTCTCTGGTACTGGCAAGTGCTTATTAAATGTTTATTTAATTTTTATTTTTTAAAGCTGAATTTGTGAGGGAAAGTAATTAGTGTTTTTAACATGTTAACATAAGGTGCTCTGGGCAGTGGGCTGTTGAATTCAGAGCTTCTAGTCTCAAGATTTACAATAGAGTATGTGAGGAGCACAGATGACTAAAAGAGACCTTGGGCCTATACCTGTCTCATCTGTTGTAGCAGAGCTACTTTTGATACATCTCACAGTTTTTCAAACCATTGCATTGCAGACAGAGCTCATCAGAGCTCAAAGAAATGTAGACTTCTTCCTCCCACTTTTCTGAGTCTTAGTTGACAGTTAAAGCTGTGTTACACTATTGGATGACTGGAAATTTTTGTCTCTCAATGTTTGAGTTTAAAGATTGAGTTTCTCTCATTTAAGGGAAGTTTTAGTTTTAACAGATCCTTTAAAAACAGTGCAGCTTAGCTCTTTTCCCCATTCTGGTTTCATCATGAGGGCCATTGTCCTCCTTAGGGTTACCATTGCTGTGATGAACATCATGACCAAAGCAACTTGGAGGGGGGGAGGGGATTTATTTCAGCTTACACTTCCAGGCAGTCCATCACTGAGAGAAGTCCGTGCAGGAACTCAAACAGGGCAGGAACCTGGACTTAGGATCTGGATGCAGAGCTATGGAGGAGTGCTGTTTACTGGTTCCTTGTGGCTTGTTCAGTCTGCTTTCCTTTTGTGGGGGAGGTGAAGGGGGTTCGAAGAAGGGTTTCTTTATGTAGCCCTGGCTATTCTGGAATTTGCTCTGTAGACCAGGCTGACCTAGCTTCACTTGCCTCTGCCTCCCGAGTACTGGGATTAAAGGCTTTTGAGACCACTGCCAGGCACAAACAGATCACTATTAAGCAACCATTTTTATTTTCTTGTTCATCCCCAAGATCAGACATTAATAAACATATCACAGTGTGAAACATTTTACAAACTTAAAAGTCCCACAACCTTTAAAAATTCAAACATTTAAAAAATATTTAGTCTCTGGCTTTTCTTTGCCTGCTTGAATTTACTTGCCAGCACATCTGTTGAATCTACTTCTATAGAAGACCAGCTGAAAGTAATAGCCTCGTGGGACTGAGCAACTACTAGATCCTTGGACATCCCATTCACTGCTGACTACTGTTGGGGTAGTTGGACTACAGACTACATTGCACCATACCACTTTCTAAGCAACATTTGCTGAAGTAATCATTATAAAGGAAAATGTGAGATACTTCTGCAAGCGAGGCCACGGCAAAAGCAGGAGTGGCCAGTCCAGCTTCCATGGATTGAGGACCGGACTTCTTCCTGTCCTGCTTAGCGCCACCGCATCGGACTTCCTGCCATCCTGTGATCACCATGCAGGACATGTCAGATTTAGCAGCACTGCATCTGACAGACTTCCTGTCTTCCTGCGATCGCCCTGTAGGATGGTCATTTAGCAGCACTGCAGTTTCAATTCATCCAAGAGAACAAGACAATGTGTTCAGTTTGTGCCTTGATAGTCCTCGGTGTTACTTTATGCTTTCTCAACCTGGCTATATGTGGGTGGGTGACTAATTGGCTTTTATTTATTTTTATTATTTAAGAAGCCTTTCTCTTCTTCTACTTTTAACTCCGTAATCATTGGACTTGCTTTCTTGTTCCCCTGTCAGTACACCAGTAACTCAACATGAGTTGTCGATGAACGTATTCGTCGCATAGACTCTTAGACAAAAGTGATTTTTTAAAAATTTGTTTTCAAGAGGAGAGATTATGTAACAAGATACCTTTCTGTTCTGTCTTCTGCATGAATCTATTTTAAATCATTCTGTGATAATGTTATTTAATATGGAAATCGTTTTGCTATACATAAAGTATGATTTTAAGAATTTAAAATGTATAATAAAATGTAAGGAAAAGTAAATAAAATAGAAAATATTTAGTCTCTTTAACTTCTAAAGACTTTTAAAATATAATGTCTGTCTGTCAGTTGTGGGATCCTATAAAATAAAATTAAAAAAAAGTTGAATACTTTCTTAGTTCAAAAGGGAAGGACCAGGGCATGTCAGAATAAATCAAAGCCAAAACCAAATTTTTAACTGTGTAAGTAATTCAATGTCTAATGTGTGGGATCTACTCATGATTTTCTAGGCTCCTCCAAAGGGCTTGGATATGTTTCTGGCCTTGCCCTCTGCAGCTTGTTTTTGAGGTTTTTGCTGGCCATCCCATGGCATCTCCAAAACTGCTGAGGGCTCTTGCTGCAACTGGGCTGCACATTCACCAATAGTCTTTCCTGGTCCTTCTTCAAGGACTCCAGCCCTGCCACACTAAGCCTCATCCGCTCTCTGTGACCATTCCACACCTTCAAAACCAGTACCACCTGGGTGAGTCTTACACTACCAAGTTCAGCTGCCACTTCTGGAACACAGCTTGTCTGTGTTGACCCTGAGGAAACACTTCTCATAAGACTTCACCTCAGTGATGCGGTTCTCTTAATTATAGCTGATTCTTTAGCTTCAGCTGACCAACATCCATTGTCCCAGCAAAGCAAAGGTTTTACTTTAGTGATTCGGATCTCTTGTTAATTACAGTAATTCTTCAGCTTCAGCTGACCAGCCACCACAGATTCTTCACACAAATGGTCTGCTAGAGTCTTTGCTTTAGAAATTTCCCTCTAAAGCTTTGTAAGCCGAGCCTCTGTTGTCTGTGCTCCCTCAACATTCTTGTCTTCCAAGCTCATGTAGAACAGCTCATGGAGCTCTGAACACTCAGTGGCTTTTCTAGCCCCAAGTCCTCAGTTCCTTCCACAAGCCTCACCAAAACGACATGGTCAGGTCTGTCACAGCAATACCACACTCTCCTGGTATCAACTTCTGTTCTACTTAGGATTATTATTGCTATGAGGAAACACCATGACCAGGGGTGGTCCCACCCACAATGGGCTGGGCCCTCCTCCATCAATTACTAATTAAGAAAATGCCCTACAGGCTTGCCTACAGGTTGATCTTATGGAGGCCTTTTTTTTTTTTTAAGTTGAAGTTCCTTCTTCTCAGATGACTGTAGTTTGTGTCAAAAAACTAACCAGCATAGCCTTCTTCCCCACTTCTAGAGGCTCTTACTCCATGTTCTTCAAGTCTGTCTGCATGCGAGCCTCCTTATGGGAGGTCTCCTTAAATGCCACCTAGTCACAGTAGCATCTTCCATCTTTTCCCTTCAATTTTATTTCATACTGTTAACCATAATATTATCTAATTACTTACATTGTGTGGCTTATAATATTCTCTCCCTTACTTAGGATATTGGGGGGCGGGGGTTGCTGGAAAGATGGCTCAGCAGTTAAGAATCTTTGTTTCTCTTGCAAGAGAACCTGGATTTGGTTCCTAGCACCCAGTTTCATGGAATTATGGAAGGCTCATCACCTTCCATAATTCCAGTTCCAGAGGATCTGACAACCTCTTCTGACCTCTATGGATTCCAGGCATGCACATGGTGCACATACATAAATGCAGGCAAAACAATGATACATATAAAATAAATCTAAAACATTTTAAAAAGAATATGGAGGACAGACTTTATTTTTGTTGTTGGGGATGGAACACAGGCATCCATACATGTATGTACTCTTATCACTGAATTCTACTTCCACCCCAGACTGAATTAAGAGTTTAAAAAAATATTGTGTATATGTCTCTACTTCCCCTTGCCTCTGTGTGTGTGTGTGTGTGTGTGTGTGTGTGTACGTACTGTAGTGTCTGTAGAGGCAAGAAGAAGATATTGAATCT
Source organism: Rhynchomys soricoides (assembly GCA_019843965.1). Taxonomy (NCBI): domain Eukaryota; kingdom Metazoa; phylum Chordata; class Mammalia; order Rodentia; family Muridae; genus Rhynchomys; species Rhynchomys soricoides. The sequence continues at coordinate 5,696,271 of JADRCH010000051.1, read as the reverse complement.
CCTGGAGTTGAAGTTACAGGTGTGAGCTACCAAATGTGGGTGTAGGATGTAAAGCTCAGGTCCTCTACATGAGAAGTATGCATCTTTAACTGCTGAGCTCTCTCTCCCCTAACTCTTTGTTTTGTTTTGTTTTTTAACCGGCCATTGCATTCCCAGTGCTTTGAAAGTGTTTGACACATGGCAGGTATTTAGTAAATATTTGTTTAAATATAAATTATTTTAATAATTTTAATAATGCTGAAACAATGTTTATAAGTAGCAGTGTATAGTGTGTCATGTTGGATCAGTTTACAAATTTGGAAATGGAGACTGCGGAATTTTATACTTCACTAAGCTGATATCTATTTGAGACAAATTATTATAAACTTAAATTTATCTTATGTACCCAAAGTAGTATTAACAATATGATAATTTTTATTATGAAATGTAAATATCATATTGATAGTATTTTAGTAAAGAAACAAACAACTCCCCCACTCCCCCTTTTTTTTTTTGGCTAGGTGTGATGATGTAGCTGTGTGACCCTAACATGAAGTTAATGTAGACGTATCCAGAATTCAAGGCCTATCTGGACTACATAGTGAAATCTTGTCTCAAAAGCAAAACCAAAACACCATTTGAAATCCAAATTCTTATTTTTTTTTTCAAATTTTACAGGATTTGGCAAAAAGGCTGGTCGTAGTAAAAAATGGAGAGAGCTCCTGAAGTTGCCCCCAGTCAGCATGTGCACTGAATTAAGATGCTCCATTGGTGAGTAGGTAGCTTCTTTATGTCTGCAGGGTGTCTGACATTGCACCATTAGTTAGATGTTACTACTACTTCAGTTCTATATTTGCTTCAGAAGTTTCCTGATAAAAGTCTCATATAACTTCATTAGTCTTCTATGTGGAATGGAAACTCTAGAATGCAGTTATGAAAGATGATTGCTGATTTTTTCATTAATAAAAACTAGTATATATGGAGGCTACAGAATTGGCTTAGTGGTTAACAACACTGGATGCTCTTGCAGAGGACCCAGGTTTGGCTCCCAACATTGACATGGATGCGCACAACTGTCTGCAGCTCCAGCTCTAGACACGTTCTTCTGGCCTCCTTAGGTCTTGTGCACATATGCACAGACATATGTACAGGCAAAGTACCCATACAGCTAAATTAAAATCAAGTTAATCCAAAAAAAATTTTAAAAGTATGTCTGTGTGTGGCTTTGTGCCCATGAGTGAGTGTAGTGCCTGTTGAGGCCATAAGAGTGTGTTGGATCTCCTGGAGCTAAAATTACATGCAGTTGTGAACTATCCACTGGGCTGGAAATTGATTGGACCTAAGTCCAAGTGCCTAAACTGATGCAAGTAGCCATCACAACCACAGTCTAGTCCCGTTTCTGTGCTTCTTTTGGTTTGTCTGCTTCAGGGCACTTGAAAGCCAGAGATCTAAGGCTGCCCATTTTCAAAGATTTCCTGGCTTCTGAGACTGCTGTCCAAATAGCTTAGGAGGAAAAAGTGACAATCTTTGCACTCCCTCCCCTGGATAGGGCTCAGCCTGTGTTAGTTTACTAAGAGGAAGCATGTGTTGAAGGAAGTGCTGTGGGAACACATGGTGTCCTCCTAGAGGAAATGGAAACTGAAATGGTGAAGGCGCTCTGGACCTGAGAATGCAATCTGCATGAGGTAGTGCCCTCCAAATACTTCAAGAGAATATATATAGTTCAAAGACAAGCCTTTTCATTGTTGACTCCATTGAGGAGGGAAAGTGAAGACTGAGATTTCTTGTTCTCTACACAGCAGAGGGATTCTTCTCTTAAGGGGCTGAGAAACAACCACAACAGGAACGACTCAGCCAGAACTCAGGCTGGACTAAAGCTGTCAGAAGAATGGTTCTGAAGATGATTTTGGCCTCTCTGTTAAAACCAACTACAGACAGTGTCAGGAAAATAAGGAGAGTGAAGAGCAGGAAGTAGCATGGGTCTCAGCAATGAACTTCTTGTTTAGGAAGCACTTAGAGTTTCTGTGGGCGGGGACATTTCAAGGCACCTTTCAGTTCTTCTCCTGTAGGTGGGGACAGAGTTCCTCTTCGAACTGACCTAACCTTGGAAAGTTAGTGACTTGTAGAAATAAATGAAAATGAAAAGCACAATTCTGTGCTTTATTTAGACAATTATTTTTAAGTTTTATTTTTTTATTTTTTATTCACTTTTTTCATACTTTCTTTACATTTCAAATGTTTCCCTCTTTCCCTTTGGAACCTCCCCATTCCTTCCCCCCTCCCCCTGCCACTATGGGGGTATTCCCCCACTCACCCACCCACCCACCCACTCTCGTCATCCCTCCTTGGCATTCTCCTATACTGGGGGATCTAACACCCTCAGGCCCAAGGGCCTCTCCTCCCCCTGATGGCCAACAAGACCCTCCTCTGCCACATATGTGGCCAGCAGCATGAGTCCCTCCATATGTGTTCTTTGGTTGGTGATCCAGTCTCTGGGAGTATCGAGGGGTCAGGACAGTTGCCACTGTTGCTCCCTCCCTGGGGCTGCAAACTCCCTCAGCTCCTTCAGTCCCTTCTCCAAGTCCTCCATCTGGGACCTCACACTTGGCCTCATGTTGCTGTGATGTGACTCTTGGGTATTTCGAACTCTTGGGCTAATAACCACTTAACAGTGAGTACATACCATGTTCATTCTTTTGTGACTGCGTTACCTCACTCAGGATGATATTTTCAAGTTCTATCCATTTGCCTGCGAATTTCATGAAGTCATTGTTTTTAATAGCTGAGTAGTATTCCATTGTGTAAATGTACCACACTTTCTGTATCCATTCCTCTGTGGAGGGACATCTGGGTTGTTTCCAGCTTCTGGCTATTATAAATATGACTGCTATGAACATAGTGGAACATGTGTCTTTATTACATGTTGGAGCATCTTCTGGGTATATGCCCAGGAGTGGAATAGCTGGGTCCTCAGGTAGTATTATGTTCATTTTTCTGAGGTAGACAACTATTTTTAAAGCATGTGTTTATGTAGGCTAGGCTGGCCTTGAATTTGCTGTGTAGACAGGATGATCTTATACGTCTGATCTTGCTTTTACCTCTCAAGTACTAAAATTATGGCCATGCACTGCCATATATGGTGTGTATGATGCTAGGGATGGAACCTAAGGGTTGTGCATGCTGTCTAAGCACTCTGCCTGCTGAACTCAATCCCTAGCTCCCTTGCCTAGGTATTTCGATGTTTAAAGCCAATGGTCTAAAACAGGAATGACTTAGACTCCCAGAATTACTTGATATTAATAAACTTTTTACTGGAGGGATTTGTTATGGTTTGGTCACTTACCTTAATTCTTTAGCTTTAGAGTTATATTTGGGAAACCAGCTAAGTAAGGGCAGGAACTCAGGATAGGAACCTGAAGGTAAAAACTGAAGTAAAAGTCATGGAGGAAAACTTTACTGGCTTGCTTATGGCTCTCTCAGTTTGCTTTCACATATACCCCAGGACCACTTGCCCAGAGGTGGAACCACCCACAACGAGCTGGGCCCACCCATATCAATCATTAATCAAGAACATGGCCTATAGACTTATCCATGGACCAATTTTTTTAAAAAAAAGATTTATTTATTTATTTCATGTATGTGAGTACACTGTATCTGTCTTCAGACACACCAGAAAAGAGCATCAAACCCCATTATAGATGGCTGTTGAGCCACCATGTGGCTGCTGGGAATTGAACTCAGGACCTCTGGAAGAGCAGTCAGTGCTCTTAACCGCTGAGCCATCTCTCCAGCCCTCCGTGGACCAATTTTATAAGACATTTTTCAATTAAGATTCTCTCTTCCTGGGACTGGAGAGATGATGGCTCAGTAGTTAAAAGTACTGGTTGTTTTTACAGAGGACCTGGATTCAATTCCCAGCACCCACACAGTGGCTCACAAACTTTGATCTGTAAGTCCATTTTCAAGGGAATCAGTGCTCTCTTCTGACTTCCAAACATTCATAAACATAAACTTAATCTGAAAGAAAAATTTCCTGTTCCTAGATATATCTAGGAAGATTTGTATCCAGTTGACAAAAAACAACCAGCATGGCTACCGCTAGGAGAGCAGCTGGCATTCCTCCTGTTCCCTGTCCCTCCCTCTTCCCTTCCCTCCATACCCTTCCTTTCCTTTCCCCCACTCTCCCTCTAATTTTTTTTAATTAGTGTTCAAAATAATGGGCCAATACAGTAGTACCCGTCTTTATTCCCAACATTCTCCAGGAGGCAGAGGCAGGTGGATCTCTGTCAGTTTGAAGCCAGCCTGGGCTACTAGGAAGTTGCAGGTCAGCCAGGACTACATGGTGACACCTTGTCTCATAACAAAACAAACAAAACTGAAACAAAGTAATGAGTTTCACTGTTACATTTTATTAGACTCCATCCTTATTTGCCTTCCTCTGCTGCTGAACATGGCTTTCTTGCTTGTTCTAGACATAATACTTTTGTTTTATATTTTTCTTGACACAATGCTGGAACATTAGAACCTTATTTTCGGAACAATATCACTGAGGTAAGGAGAGTCAGGGATAAGATATTTTCTGTGGAAAAGAAAAAACAAGCAAATAACTATAAAAGGGAAAGTTAAAAATAATAAATTATATAAAAAGTACAAACAAATTAATAATCATAATTATTTTAAATATAAATAAGCAGTTTATTCTAGCTACCTAGGGTGGGTGCAGTATAGAAAGTTCCCTTTATGCTCCTGCATTCCTTGTGGATGGTCGCCCCTAGGACTTATCTATCTCCTGTATATTTCATTTTGGAGAATACTCTGTTCAAGTTAAGTTTTACAAATCCTTACAAATTCTAGGTGTCTTTGGCTCTGCCTATTGGTTGGTCAATTGATTGTTTGGTTGGTTTTTTATTTTGGAAGAGGTTCTCATCATGTAACCCAGGCTGACCTTGACTGTATAGTCCTGCCTCAGCCTCCAAAATGGTGGGATTATAAGCATGTGCCATGGCAATCAGCTCTGCCTGTTTTGTGTATGCATGCATGTATGTATATTTGTGTTTGTATGTGTCTGTACATGTTTGTATATGTGCATGTGGAAGCTAGACAGCAATATTAGGTATCTTCCTTGATCAATCTCCACTTTAGTTTGTTTTTTGTTTTTGTTTTTTTTTGAGACAGAGTCTCTCACTGAGTTTGGAGCTTGACAATTCAGATAGACTATCTGGCCTGTGAACCCCTGGAATGTCTGTTTTAACCTCTTCAGTCATCATGCCCAGATTTTTCTGTGGGTGCTGAGTATGTAAAATCAGATCCTCATGCATGTGTAGTAAGCACTTTACCAACTCCGACATCTCTCCCAGCCCCTGCTTGTGTCTTTTAAATGTGTGATATCTCAATTTAAATTAATAAGCAGTAGTTTAGAAGTAACAATATAAATACTGTTCTTCACTTTCATTTTATTAAGTGAAACAATGTAGATTCAGAACAGCATTTAGCGGGTACTAACTACTATGTTTATTTCTCCCTTTTACCCAGAAAAGGATTTTAGCAGTCTTTGCGACAAACAGCCAATTGGAAGACTTCTTTTCAGACAATTCTGTGATACAAAACCAGATCTAAAGAGGTGCATTGAATTCTTGGATGCAGTGGTGAGTGATTTACCTCAGGACTGTGCTTTTGAATATTAAAAACTGGGCCTGACAGAGTTGGTGGTTGTCTTGATGTTATATTTCCCTCCTCCTCTCCTCCCCCTATTTTTGAGATAGGGTCTCACTTTGTAGGTCAGGGCTCTCACAATGTAGCCTGGTCTGGCCTTGAACTTGTAGCAGTCTTTCTGCCCCCAGCTCCTGATTGCTGTGGTTACAGGCACACAACCTTCCTGGCTCCTGGAGAGTAATTTTTGTATATGAAAAAGCAGCAAGAGATAAGTACTGCTCTTCATCTTTCCTTCACCTTTAAAATCTGTTTTATTTTAAACGGATACCTGCATGTTTGTATGGATATACACCATATGTATGTCTGATGCCCTTGGTGGTTAGAAGATGGTTCCTTTGGGACTGGAGTTACAGGTTATTGTTAGCTACCATGTGGGTTCTGGGAACTGAACCTGGATCTTCAGAAAGAGCAGTAAATGTGCTTAACTGCTGAGCCATCTCGTTAGCCCTGCTTTCTCCATGTTTTTATGCAGCCTTAGATTCCAGCTTGTGGGATGGTACCATCCACATTTAGGGTAGGTCTTTCCTGCTTGGTTTATCATTTCTAGAAACACCTTCATAGAAACATCTAGAGATATATTTCCATGGTGGGTCTAAATCCAGTCAAATTTTAAAATGGAGATTAACCCACCTGCTCTCATTGACATTTTTACCCCAGTATTGTTCTCACTCTCTCGGAGAACTATTTAAATTTAATCCATAGAACTGTTCTCTGGTTCTGAGGGTGCCATATGAGCTCATAGGTCAGGTAATTTAAAGCACTGTGAAACACTGTTGTGAGTAGCATCACTAACCTTTGTCTTTTTCCTGATCTCTCCAATCAGGCAGAGTATGAAGTTACCATTGAAGAGGAACAAAGAGAATTTGGGCTATCAGTCTTCAGTAGATTCTTCAAAGAGGTGTGGTTTCTTTCCTTTTTCTCCTCTTCTTCCTCCCTCCTCCTCCCTCCTCCTCCCTCCTCTTCCTTCTTCCTCCCTCCTCCTACCTCTTCTTCTTCTTCCTCCTCCCTCCTCTTCCTCCCTCCTCCTCCCTCCTTCTCCTCCCTCTTTCTCCTCTTCCTTCGTCCTCTCTTTTCCTCTTCCTCCTCTTCCCCCCTCTTCCTCTTCCCTCCTCCCCCCTTTTCTTCTTCCTTCTCCCCTCCCTCCTCTTCCTCCTCCTCCCTCTTCTTCTTCCTCCTCTTCCCCCCTCTTTCTCTTTCCTCCTCCCCCCTCTTCCTCTTCCTCCTCCTTCACTTTCTGGGTAAAATATAACATGTATTAAAGCCTTTAATTTTTTTACAGCTGTTTCTCTTTTGTGTTTTTGTTTAGATTAATAAAAGAAGCCTCTTAGAAAACTGATTCAAACAATTTAATTCTGTTTCCTGAAGCAGAACATAAGATGAGGAATTTTATTTGCCTAATTTAAACTAAAAATTATATATTTCCTAAAAGTTTTTATAGGTCTTAGTTTTTATTTCTTCTTAAAAAACGAATCTATTTATTTATTTATTTCTATTTTATTTTAATTTGAGTTATCCACACCCATATAGAGAGGAATCTTTCTCTATGCAGCACTGGCTGGCCTGGAACTTTCTATGCCAACTGGCTATTTACCTGCCTCAAGGACTGTTGAGATTGAGGGCATGTGCCACTACGCCTAGCCAAATCCTTTCTGCTTTACTGTCTATATTTCAGGAACTCTGCTTTTACATTACAATGCTTCTCTAGTTTTCTGAGGTGGCATGTTTGTCTGTACACTGCTTGTGTGCCTGGTGGCCACAGAGGCCAGGAGAGGAGGGCATCAGATCCCGAGACTACAAGTACAGAGCTGCCATCTGGGTGCTAGGAATTGAACCTGTGTCCTCTGGAAAGCAGCCAATGAGTGCTCTTAACTGCTGAGCCATCTCTCCAGCCTGTTTTTATTTCTCTTGATTTACTAAGTATCACCATATTAATACAACTAGAGTCCTATGCCAAAGGCATGGCCTGGGGTGCAGGGTATGTCCTAACATTTTATAGTGTCCATTTGCCAAAAAGAAAGGAATTTTAGTGGAGAAAAGACAAGGAAGGGTTTTAATCAAAATAGACATTTGAAGAAGACATAAATTAAGCATTTCAGACCATCCATGTAATGATATGAGCTTTAGGTTTAAATAGAAGAAGAACTGGCAGGCACCAAGGGGAAAGAGGAATGTGTAATGAAGTCATGCTATGGACTGGCTAGTTGATCATTGTCTCAATTCTGGTATTGTAAAGTGGCTTCAGACAAATTCTTACCACTTGAGGGGACAGTCTATCTCTCGGGATGACTGATCCTATTTAGGGGTGGGGTGTCATTTTTTATCAGAGGGTAATATGCCAGAGAAGCTTTGCTATTTCTGGAATCCAGTGACTGCAGGTTTAGGACGATGTTTGGCTCTTTCAGGACCCTTTCTGGGAACTAGACATTGGAAAAGTTGTTGGTAAAATACTCTTTGCTTTCAGTGTTAAAAGAGGAATGAAACAAGCTAGGTATCAGTGATTAACATGCCTGTGTGTAGAGTTAAACAAAATCTGAACCAAAGTAAAAAAGAGATACAAAATGAAGACAAAAATGGCAAGCTTTATCCACTGTTAGTTATCTTTTGTTTTTGAAGAGTTTTTTATAATTTTTAAATTTTTTCTTTGGTTTTGTTTTTTAATTTGGTACATATTTAATCCCAGCACTTGGGAGGGAAAGCAAAGCAAGCAGATCTCTGTGAGTTTGAGGCCAGTTTAATTTTTTATAATAAGTTCTATCCAGGTTAGCCAGGACTATGTCCTGAGACCTTGTCTCAAAAAAACAACAAAAAGAAAAAAAGCTATACAAAGTTTAAAGATAATATTAGAGAAGAGCAAAAAGAGAGTGTAGGAAAGGGCAAGTCCACGCTCTATTCTAGTAGTTCTCAACCTGTCGATGGCAATCCCTGGAGAGTCAACCGACCTTTCACAGGTGTCACCTAAGACCCTCAGAAATATCAGATATTATATTACAATTCATAACAGTCACAAAATTACAGTTATGAAGTAGCAATGAAAATAATTTTATGGTTGTGAGTCACCATTTGTGGAACTGTATTAAAGGGTCACAGCATTAGGAGGGTTGAGAAGCACTGCTCTTGACAGCGGTTACTCCATTCAAGAAGGTTCTATACTCATGTACTTAAAGAGCCTAGATCCCATTATTAAAATGCCAATTAAATCTCAACATGAGGTTTGGAGAAATGAGACACTCAAACTACAGCATTTGGTAAAAGACATTTGTCAACTTCATTTGTTTTCGTGTGTGTGTGTGTGTGTGTGTCTGTGTGTACGTGTGTGTGTTTGTGTCTGTGTGTGTGTGTGT
>JADRCH010000051.1:5662001-5687229 GCA_019843965.1 Rhynchomys soricoides | reverse complement strand
TGTGTCTGTGTGTACGTGTGTGTGTTTGTGTCTGTGTGTGTGTGTGTGTGTGTGTGTGTGTTGGGTATCCATGTATGTATTGAATGCTTGAGTGTAAGCACACATGTTTGCATGTGCATGTAGAGGCCTGAGGTTGATGTTAGGAATCTTCCTTGATTGTTCTTCCACCTTTTAAAAACATTAACTTATGAGATTTTAGTTTTGTTTTATGTGTATGGTTGTTTGCCTGCATGTATGCCTGTACACCTTGTGCAAGCAAGGCCAATGGAAGCTAAGAAAGGGTGTAAAATCCCTTAGGACTAGAGTTGCAGATGGTTGTCAGTTGCCCTGTGGATGCTAGGAACCAAACATGTTGCTAAGCCATTTCTACAGCACCTTGTTGTATTTTTTGTGTGTATATGCGTGTTTTGCCTGCATGTATGTCTGTGCACAACTTGTATGCAGTGCCCCACAGAAGCTAGAAGAGGGTATCAGATCCCCTGGGACTGGAGTTAGAGATGGTTGTGAATTGCCATGTGGGTGCTGGAAATTGAACACAGGTCCTCTGGAAGAGTAGCTATTCCTCTTAACCACAGAGCCATCTCTACAGCCCTCTTCTTTGTTTGCTTGTTTTCTTTTATTTTTGAGATAGAGTCTCACTGTGTAGCCCTGGCTGTCTAGAACTGTGTAGACTAGGTTGGCTTCAAGCTCACAGAGATCTACTTATCTCTGCCTCCCAAGTGATGGGATTAAAGGCGTATATCACTACAGGGCTGGAGAGATGGTTCAGTGGTTAAAAGCATTGACTGTTCTTCCAGAGGTCCTGAGTTCAATTCCTAGCAACCACATGGTGGCTCACAAACATCTGTATTGGGATCCAGTGCCTTCTTCTGGTGTGTCTGAAGCAGCTACAGTGTACGCATATACAAAAAAGAAAAAAAAGGAAAAAGGAGTGTGTGCCACCACATCTGGATATTTTCAAGTTATTTATTATTATGTATGTGCGTGGTGTGTGTGTGTGTGTGTGTGTGTGTGTGTGTGTGTGTATGGACCAGGGCACACATGCCATGTCATATTATGGAGGTCTTAGGACAGCTCTATGGAGCTAGTTCTTCTGCAATTATGTAGGGTCCAGGGATCAAACTCAGGTTGCTCAGAGGTGTTGGTGGCAATGGTGCTTGCAGTAGAAAAATTGACAAATAGAATGTTTAGTCAGTGCCTATGCACAAAAGGTATACACATATAAACACATACACACACACACACACACTCCTGTTTGTATGAGGATGAAGTATTGTGTTTCTGAACAGATAACTGTGTGTTCTAAAGTTTTTAACTGTTATTTCAAAAATATACGATGGAATTTACATTAATTGTTTCTTTGTTTTGGTTTTTGAGACAGGGTCTCTGTACATAAATAGCCCTGACAGTCCTAGAACTCACTCTGTAATCTAGATTGCCCTTGAACTCACAAAGATCCTCTACCCTCTGCTTTCTGGGAATAAATATGTTTGATACCATGCCCAGAAAATATTCCTTCTTAATGTAATATTTTCGTTAATTATTTGAGAACTTTATTCATGCATCCAATATATTTTGATAATATTTATTTCCTATCCTTCCCTCTAGTTCCTCCCAGGTCCAGCTTTCACATTCTACCTCTTCCTAACTTCATGCCTTCTTTTAAAAAATAATCTATTATATGTGCCATATGAAGCATGATTGACTTATCAGAGGCCACACATTTAATGAAAACTGGGTCTTCTTCCCTCAGAAGCTATCAACTGTCAATAGCTCCTTATCTAGGGGTGGGAACTCGTGAGCCCCTTCCCCTCCTTGCTAGATTGTTTACTGACTTGATCCTCTGAAGGTTTTGTGCTGGTAACCATGGCTTCTATGAGCTCATGAATGTAGTTGTCATGTCCAGAAGACATCATTTTGATCCAGTCCTTCCCAACCTATAGCTCTTGTAATCTCTGTCCTCTCTTCCAAAGAGAATAGCTGAATCTTAGGGGTAAAGAACATGATGTCCCATTGTGGCTGAGGATTCCATAGATAATTATTCTTTATATTTTGACCAACTGTGATTTTTTCTGCATTAACCACCAACAACTGCACAAAGAAAATTCTCTGGGGTGGACTAAGAGCTTTACTGGTTTATAGGTATAGAGATACAAATTTGAGGTACAGTTTGGTGCTATGTCCATTTAACAAAATAATAGTGTATTTGCCTCTGGGGCCTATGGACTCCTCGATCATGTGTTTTGGGCCAGATTTACAGTAGTAGGTATGAGTTTCCTGCTGTGGAGTTGGCCTTAAATCCAACTGGAAAGTCATTTGTTATCCTTGTAACATTTATGCCCCTGATGAACATCCCTCATAATGCTGTCCATTATGGTAGCTCACAGTGTTCACAGCTGCCTAAGATTGTTGATGACTTTTCTTCCCCTTACATAGCACCTTCAGGTTCCACGAAAGTGGATCAGCCAGGTGAAAGCTTCGTTCTCCATGTGCTTGACCAGAGTGTGGTATCTGTTCCTAGTTGTATAGTTTAATAGTTAAGTATATTTATACTGTTATGTAAACAATCTCTAGAACATTTTTATCTTGCAAAAAGAAAGCACCAACAGCAGTCTAATCTACTTTATCTCTCACACATACCAATTACTCTTCTACTTTCTAACATTTTCAGATTTACTGCCCATATATATATCTATAAGTGAAGCTAATTCTTTTGGGACTGGTTTATTTTATTCAGTATAATGTTTTTAATGATATCCATGTTATAGAATTAGAATGAGTCAATTTTGTCATTTTAAAAAATTAATTAATTTTGCACTGCTAGGGATTGAACTTAAGGCAAATATACCATTGAGCTATGTCCTTGGTCCAGGAATATCTTTTTAAAAGCCTTTTCTTGGGCTGGAATGGTGGCTCAGTGGTTAAGAGCACTTGTTCTATTCTAGAGGACATGGGTTCAACTCTCAGCACCCACATGATGCCTTACACTGTCAGGAGATCTGATACCTTCTTCTGTTGGCACTACACACATGTGGTACCGATACATGCAAGCAAAACACCCATATAATAACAACATAATAATAACAACAATAATCATCTTCCCCCTTTTTTTGTATCTATCCAGCCATCTATTCATAGACATGGGGTGTTTTTTGTGCTAGGCTTGTTCAGTGCTGAGAACTAAGCCCATCTATATGCTAGACAAATACTCTACTTATCAGCCATATCCCCAGCCTTGCTGTTCTTATTTTTTGGCTCATCTCAGGAGCCAAAAAGAGATTTCAAAGAGATCCTGTTTTCTGTTATGTACATGTTTTGAGTTTGTAAGAACAGGCTTAGAAGGCAGAAAATAGGCTGAGTGCTGGGGTGTGGACTGGGGATACTTTGACTTATTATTTCATGTACATTAAAAAATTTAGAGTAGGCATTAGTTTTTTTGTATGATTGGTAAAGCATGAAAACACTAATTGATGTATTTTGGTTTGTGCAATATTCAGAAGTCAGAAGTCCCCTTACCACAGATACCTCCAGCTATTGTGAAAGAGTGTAAATGGAATCTGAAGCAGAATTCGCCCTCTCAAAATGTTTTCGAAGAATGTGCTGGGTAAGTGTTCAGTGCTCAGCCTTGCATGTATTAAGGGTGTTTGGGTTTGTTGAGACAGGTGTGATATAACCTAGGTAGGCTTCAGACTCACTGTGTAAGCTAAGGTAGTCCTTGAATTTCTGATTCTCTGCCCTACTTCTGAAGTCCTAGGATGGTAAAGGCATGTGTCTTTTCTACATACGGCTTGTGTATGCATTATCTGTTGGTAACCCCAAGACAAAGGATGACAGAAAGTTTGTTGTGTTTTGTTTTGTTCATTTTATACAAGTTGAGTTCTTATCTGCATAGTTTTTCAATTAAAATGATCCCCTTCGTTAATTTTGTGTAGAAAGGGTTAAGTGAAGATTAATGATCACATGTACCTGAAGGTTGCACTGGAGAGGTCATGGTGTCACGCCCAATATCATAACATTCCTATAACTCTGGGCTATCTTTCCTCTGTTTTTCATATGCTTGTGTCTAGCTTGAGAAGAGTCTAGAAATATTTTTTCTAGACCTAAGCATTTGCTCAAAGCATTTTCCTCTGGATATGGACAGGGAAGTTCTTAAGTAGAACATTTTGACTAAGTTCTGCTTCCTGATGAACACAGGGAAGAAGTGGGTTCTGAGGTAATCTGGTAGATAAGGAGGTGGTGTTTTGTGGAGCTGTGTGGACAGTCACTCATCTCACAGAAAGGAAACTAGGGCCCAGAGAAATGTAGAAAAGCTTGTCTTGAGCTCAGAGGATATTTAAATGACATTTTCATCGTGGTTTTCAAAGGTTTTTCTGGTCAGATGTGGTGCGAATTGCCTGTGCTTCCTGCATGCAGGCAGTAATGGCAGAAAGATCATGGTTTGAGGCAGACTTTGACTATATATCAAGACCCTGTCTCTGGGGGCTGGAGAGATGGCTCACTGGTTAAGACCACTGACTATTCTTCCAGAGGACTGGGGTTTAATTCCCATCATCTACATTGTAGCTCACGACTGTTTGTAACTCCAGTTCCAGGGGATCTGGCAAGTTTATACAGGCATAAAGGTAAGAAAAACACACATAAAAATGAATAAATCTTTTTAAAAGACCCTGTCTCCAAAAGAGCAAACAACAATAAAACCAACAATACAGAACAAAAATAAAAAAATAAAATAAAAACAGGAAACAATACAAAACCTTGCTGTGGCTGCAGGTTCGAGGGAGCATGGAGGGAGGAAGGTGTGTGCAACAGCTTTCCAGTGTGCGCTGAGCATTGTCTGATCCCAGTCTATAAAGTAGGACATACACAACCATCTTCCATTATCACCTCCCCCACACCACCCAGGCTGACTTCAGACTCAGAGGTCTTCCTGCCTCTGCCTCCTGAGAACTGGGAGTAAAGGTGTGTGCTACCACTGCCATTAGACTCAATTATCAAACAGAAGTAGTATATATATGTTGGGCCCAGGCAGGGCCTGAAGGCACAAGCACATTACATAAAGAAGTTGCCCAAATGCCTGTGGTTTCTAGTCCCATTCTAATGTCTGCTCCCCAACATGCACCTTTAGCCTCATGTGGTGTGCCCTATGATCAGTTGGCTGAGAAAGAAAAGACTAAGGCTTGGTTTACTGATGGTTCTGCATGTTATGCAGGTACCACCCAGAAATAAACAGCTGCAGCATTAAACCCCTTTCTGGGACACTGAAAGATACTGGCAAAGGGAAGTATACATCCTCATACATTTTGTTTGAAAGGGGAAATGGCCAGATATGTGATTGTTCACTAATTGATGGGCTATAGCCAATGGATTGACTAGATGGTCAGGGACTTAGAAATTTTGGGCATGATTGGAAATTGGTGAGAAAGACATTTGGGGAAGAATTATGTGGCCCTCTCCAAATGGGCAAAGGATGTAAAAATACTTGTGTCCCATGTAAATGCTCATCCAAAGGTTGCTTAAGCAGAGGAAGGGTTCAGTAATCAAATTGATAAGATGGCCTATTCTGTGGACAGCCAGCCTCTTTCCCCAGCCATACCTGTCACTGCTCAAAAACAAAGTGGCCATAGTGGCAGAGATGGAGGTTATGCATGGGTTTAACAAAATGGACTTCCACTCACCAAATCTGACCTGGGTATAGCTGCTGCTCAGTGCCAAATCTACCAGAGATATGACATCATTCCTCATGGTGATGGATCAGCCAGGATCTGGTTGCAGGTTGATTACATAGGAAACTTCCTCTATGAAAATGATAATTTGTCCTTATTTGGGTAGATATTTATTCTAGTTATGGATTTGCTTTTCCTGCCTGTATTGGTTCTGTGAAAACTACCGTCTGTGGATTTACAGACTGCCTTCTCCACCACTATGGTATTCCACACGGTATTGCTTCTGACTAAGAAACTCACTTCACTCACAAGAGAAGTGAGACAATGATCCCACAATCGTGGAATCCACTGGTCTTACCATGTTCCCCACCATCCTGAAGCAGCTGGCCTGACAGAAAGATGGATTGGTCTTTTGAAGACACAGTTTCCGAGTCAATTAGAAAGCAGCAGCCTGGAGTGCTGGTGTAGGTTTTTCCAGAAGATGGTTTATGCTTTAAATCAGCATCCCATATGTGGTACAGCTAGGATCCATGGGTCCAGGAATCATAAATTAGAAAAGGAAATAGTTCTACTCACTATCACTCCTAGTGAGCCATTAGAAAAATTTTTGCTTCCTGTTCCTGTGACTTTCTTTAAGTTCTTACTAGCCTAGAAGTTTTGGTTCCAGAGGGGTGAGTGCACCTACCAGGAGACACAACAAACATTCCATTAAACTGGAAGCTCAGAATCCCCCTGGCCACTTTGGGCTTCTAATGCTCTTAAACCATCAGGCTCAGAAAAGAATAACAGTGTTAGGAGGGGTGATTGATCCTGCTACCATAGGGAAATTGGATGGCTTCTCCATAATGGAGGTAAGAAAGTTTATGTCTGGAGTGCAGGAGATCCTTTGGGGTGTCTCTTAGTGATACCAGGTCCTGTGCTTACAGTCAGTGGGAAGCAACAACCCAATCCTGTCAGGATGACAAAGGGCACAGACTCTTCAGAAATGAAGGTATGGATCAAAAGAGGATTAGCCAAAACCCAGCTGAGGTGCTTGCTGACGGTGGAGGAAATACAGAATGGGTAGTATAAGAAGGTATAAATACCAGCTAAGGCCATGTTATCAGTTTTGAAATAAAGATTATAATATTCATGAGTATTTCTGTCATGTTTTGTTAAGATGTGTTTGTGCAGATGTTTGTGTGAGAATGGAGCCTAAAAATGAGACAGACTAAAGTCTCATAAAATAGCCAACTTCAATCAGAATAGCAGGCAATTTATACTCTGGGGGTTAAAAAGAATCACATTACTAAGTTGTTCAAGCACAAGAATAAGCTGCACCTGGAAAAACATTTTTCATAGAGACATAAATAACAAAGGCCAGATGTAAGGAATAAAGCAAACTCACTCCTATCCACTGTACCTGGAGGAGCTTGAAAGCACTTCCAAGAACAATATTTTTAAGAAACTGAGTTCACATGACTCTTGGGGTTTTTTTTTCTTTGCATTTTCTCACAAGCATTCAGAATTCCCTTCCTCACTACTTCTCAGTACATCCTTGGACTGTGTTCCAACAGTTAATCATACTTAAGTCTTGAGATAACAAAAGAATATCCCTCAAATGGACATTGCCACCTGTACTAAAATTTATACTGTGTTTGCAGTTGTACATGGGATGGTTATATCATGTTAGGCATAATTACGACCTGGTTATTGCTGCCATGTAGAAATTAATCATAACATGAGATATTATTGTATGTCAAGTGCGATGGACTTGTGACGGCTTTTCTTGGTTGTCAGCTTGTCTACAGTTGGAATTAACTAAAACCCAAGTGACTGGGATCACCTTTAAGGAATTTTTCTTAATTAAGTCATTTTAAATGGGAAGACCCACACCAAATCCAGATCTTTTGAGGTGAGGAGATCTGCCTTAAATCTGGGCCTATGTATAAACATGGAAGAAGGAAGCTCTTGATTTTTCCCTGTTTGTTCTCACTCTCTCTGGTAAGTGTATTTCTTCACATTAGAGCCTATTTCTTTGGTATTCCAGTGTAGCTGAAGGCCAGCTGAGACATCCAGCCTCCTGGACTGAACTACTACTGTATTCTTGATTTTCCATTGGTAGACAGCCATTATTGAACTAGCTAGACCACAAGTTTATAAGCCATTCTAATATATCCCAAATATTCATTCCGCCAGTTCTGTTTCTCTAGAGAACCCTGACTACACAATGATGAAGGACAAGAGTAGGCGCTAGAGATAATTAAGAGGCTGGGGGGCATTGGTAGATTCCACAGACTTTTGGGGTTTTGAGGTGTGTCTGAATAATCAAAGCTAAAATTAAACTAAATAGTTTAATCACCACTGTCACCTGAGAGGCAGAGAGACTGGATTTAGGGCTTGGAATGATTAATGAAGGTCCTGTGGCAGATAAGAATGTATTAAACGGAGAGAGACAACAGACATTCCCATCCCTTCATCCCTGACATTCTTTAGCTTAATATGGTAGCTCTCCTCTTCCTCTACCATTGCAGGACCTTTCACCTTCATTAGAACTGTGTTGGTAGAGGGAAGATACAGACACTAAACTGCATGTATTGGAAAGTACTGTTAATCTAAAGAAGTCATTCCCCAGTGCTAGGGACAGGCCATAAGTCAGGGCAAAAATGAGAAAAGGGTAGTCAGTTCAGAAGGATGGACTATTTTTAGTAGCTATGGAAACAAATGTAAGAACTTTTGACTCATGTTGGTATAGTCATGTGTCATGTAGGGCTTTCTGTTAGTGACAGACTACACATATGATAGTGAACCCAAAGAGCCTTTTAAAAACCTTTCTTATACATTTTTTTTTAAAGCTCAATTAAGTTTTCAAATCTCCTTATCTTATTTTGGTCTATCTTGACGTTGTAAGCAGGATACGAGACCACTAATGAGAGTTGAATTCCCTCATTTATTTATTCAATCAATAAGCCATGATTTCTCTATACTAGATCTGTGGATGTATCCCTCACACAGTAGACAGCTTGTACCACTTGCAAGAGATAGAGAGTGGTTTCATGGGATGTGCAACTGCCCTGTAGTGGGGCCTGATCTGAAACCTGAAATTTAATAGTATTGCTGGTGTTTCTAGTAAAAAGTCAAGGCTCGTTGTGGATGGGTGGTGATGGGAACAGGGGGGATCAGGCAGGGGGTGGAAGTTGGAGACAGAGGGAAAAAGTATTGGGAAAGACAACTGGAACTGGGGGGCAAGTGTGGTAGTGATGTAGAAACATAGTGCCGTGGAAACTCCCTGGAATCCGTGAGAGTGACTCTAGAGAAGTAATGGGGGAACTGACCATCTTCTATAACTAGGCAAGGCTCCTAGCAGTGGGATTCAGACATAAACCCAGCCACAGAACCTTCAACCTACAATCCATCCTGTCTGCAAGACATGCTGGGGCAATGGTGGCACAGAACTGTTGGGTAAAATGGCAGGGGGTGGAGTGTCTGCCCAGGGTGTTTGGTGCTCCTCTGAGAGGCGGGGCACGGGAAGTTTGACCCTCAGCACCCCGGGTTGTAAGAAGCTTCTGCGGAAACACCGCCCGAGGGTGGGGGAACTCGGCCTTGGGTCCCGGGGATCACAGGGAACCGGCTCCGTAGGGTTCCCAGGCTCTTGGACATCTCAGGCACTGCTGGTTGCCACAGAAAAACTGAGAATGAAATGGGGGCGGGCAGGCTAGAGGTGGCCTGGGCCCATAGGGGAAAGGCAGGAAGGAGCTTGACTGGATCCCATGAGGACCAGGTCTGCGGCTTGGCGCAGGATAGTTCACTTGGTTTGGTTTGGTTTGGTTGGCAGCCGTAGCTGGGTGCGCTGGGAGCCTTCTGAGGGAGACTAGACATGGCTTTTTAGACGAAGGCCTGTTCCATTGTTCCCCACGGCAGATGAAAAGAGACAGTCCAGAGTTTTAGGGCATTTATTGTCATGGGAGTGGCATGGGTGACTCTGTACCCCTCCCCACCTCAGGGAGGGGCAAGGTTGAAATAGTAACTAGGAAGGGGAGTGGCTAAGCCTCTAGGTGCCTCATTAACATGGGGATGTCTTGAGGCTACATGACCACACCTCTACCTGTGGAAGGGTTTCGGGTTACGTGACCCTTAGTCAGAGACCTATGAAGAGCTGCAGTCTCTTGTCAGGAGCCTGGTTTTCCAGGGGCATGGTCAAACGCCTGCCGTTTCTTTTTCTTTTTCTTTTTCTTTTTCTTTTTTTTTTTTTTTTTTGTTTGTTTTGTTTGTTTGTTTGTTTTTCGAGACAGGGTTTCTCTGTATAGCCCTGGTTGTCCTGGAACTCACTCTGTAGACCAGACTGGCCTCGAACTCAGAAATTCGCCTGTCTCTGCTTCCCAAGTGCTGGGATTAAAGGCGTGCGCCATCACTGCAGGCCTGCGGTTTCTTATAGGATTATTTCCTACTGGGTCCACCTGGGTTTAAAACCTTAGCTCAACCAGAAACCGGGCTGCCTTTCATGGTCCCACACAGAACTTGTGGGAATGACCAGCCCATGACTAGTCCAACTTATGACCCATGCCACAAGAGGTAGCCTATATCTGACACTCTCTGGATGGCCAGGAACCAAAGGCTACACAGCTCAGAGATCCAGGATAGAACCAAACATTACTGGCAAAGGGGAGGGCAGTGAAAATGATAGTCTCCTATACTTATAGATTGGTGGTAGCTCAATTGTCGTCAGAGAAGCACCATACAGCAACTGATGGGAGCAGATACAGAGACCCACAGTCAATACTGAAGCATAGGGGGAGGAAGGATAGCAGGAGCCAGAAGGTTTGAGGACACCATGAGAACCTGGGCCGAAGAATCAACTAATAAGGGCTCACGGGGACTCACAGAAACCAAAGTGACAAAAGGACCCTGTACGGTCTGAGCTAGATCCTTTGCATATACCTTATGGTTGTGCAGCTTAGTGTTCTTGTGAGACTCCCAGTATGGGAATGGGGACAATCTCTGACTCTTGATTGCAATTGAGACCCTCTTCCTTCTACTGGGCTCCCATGTCCAGCCATGTAAGAGCTTGTACCCAGACTTACTGTATCTTGTTAGGCCATGTTTGATAGCTATCCCTGAGAAGCTTGCTCTTTTTTCTCTTTTTGGGGGTAGGGTGGGGGTTAGAGGAATTGTTGATCTGGGGGAGAGGTAAGGTTTGGAAGGGAGTGAGAGTAGTGGAGGGAGGGGAAACTGCAGTCTGAATGTATGAGAGAAGAATAAAAGCTTAAAAAAAAAAAGTCAAGGCTCCCTATCTACTCAGGCTGCCTCTTGAGGTATAGGTACTCCGCATGCTAAGGAGATAAGTGGCTTAGATGTGTATTCCCTTCAGTGAGAAACTCAGTTAGCAATCCTATGTCCACAGATGAATGAATGGTTTCTGCTGCTGCTTTTCTAGCCAGGCATGATATTAGAATAGATTTTTCTCTGTATAAGAATTTTTTTGAGACAAAGTCTTAATGTGTAATCCTGGCTGGTATGAAACTCTCTGTATAGACCAAGCTAGCCTTGAACTCACAGAGATCCATCTGGTTCTGCCTGCTGAGTGCTTGGATTAAAGGTGTGCACCACTATTCTCGGCAAGTTGGTTTTTTTTTTTTTTGGCCCAGATGAAATTTATTTATTTTTTTTTATTTTAATACTAACTCAGATTAATTTACAATCCAAGAGGACAATGTGGGTTTATTTTCTATATTAAACTAGGAAAAATAAAGCTCAAAGTATTTCAAAATTGATCTCTTGTATAAGAACATAAAATGCGATGGTAACATGATGTCAGGTTTATGACTATATGCATTTATTTTTCTTAAAGTGCCTTCACGCACTACATAAGGAAACGAAAAGCTTAACATTACAAAATTCTACAGTTACTTAGGTACCATGAACTTCAGCAGGCTGACATTTATGTACTAAATTAGAAAGCTTCAAAAGCTTCAAAGAACAGAGTAAAGGTGTCAGGAATTCTTAAGTTTAGTGCACTGATTTAGCATGCCACAACCTGAATATATGAAATCTCTGCAACATAAGGAAAATTTACCCAAGTCAGCTAGAGGCGAAAGGGAATAAAGGAGAAACAGAGAGGGGGAGGGAGAGAGAGGAGAGAGAGAGGAGGCTGGGAGAGAGAGAGAAAGATTGTTTCCTAAGACAAAATACAGAATTAATAACTCAGATGCCCATGGTCCTAAACTTATACTCTGTAGTGAGACCTCTTGGCTGCCTTGCTTCCAATTATTATAAAACCAAAAAATGTCCATACTAAGTCTAATTCATGTATGCATATGTACAGAAGATATTAATTACAGAAAGGCATGTTTAAAATTATTTAGGTATTCATACTTTAAAATAAAATAACCCCTCATCTATTGACACAGAACTTTTTTAGGATCTTTTTAAAAAAGAATAAATAACTTTTGTCTCATGTCTTCTGTGTTTTTGTTTCAATTTCTTTGTCCCCAAGAACTTAAAGTCAATTACATTATCAATATTAAAAAATAATTTCCCAAGATCTCTCAGACACTAAGCCACCAGGCAGCATACACTAGCTGATATGAGGCCCCTGACACTGATCTGGTCTCAGTGAGAAAAGATACACCTAACCCTCAAGAGACTGGAGGCCCCGGGAGTGGAGAGGCCTGGTGAGGTGGGGGTGGGGTCTGGGGGCATCCTCTTGGAGATGGGGGAGGAGAACTGGGATGAGGAACTGTCCAAGGGTGGACCAGGAGGATAACAGCTGGACTATAAAACCAAGTTTAAAGTATAATAATAATGTATCACATCAGAAATCTGTAAATTGTTGAAACCACAAAACAGCAAATTAGCCACCAAATAATTTTAAATAGATCTCTGTTACAGAGGCTGTGTTAAGGAAGGTACTTTATGCCAGCCATTATAGGCATATTAACACCTTCCCACATATTTAGCATATAGCTAATGCATTTTTAGAGCCCAGTTTAAACGACAGACTCATTATTAATTCTGTACTTTGTCCCAGCAAGAATTTTAATTTTGACATCTTTTTTTTGTTTGTTTGTTTTTGTTTTTGTTTTTTCGAGACAGGGTTTCTCTGTGTAGCCCTGGCTGTCCTGGAACTCACTCTGTAGACCAGGCTGGCCTCGAACTCAGAAATCCTCCTGCCTCTGCCTCCTGAGTGCTGGGATTAAAGGCGTGCGCCACCACTGCCAGGCATTTTGACATCTGTTGCTTATTCTCACTCAATATTCATATTCCTGGTTTTCTAGTGTATTGAACTTCCTTTAAAAATACTTATGAACAAAGACAACAACAATAAACGTGCTAATGTGGACAGAGGAAAGCCACAGGCTTCAACCCTATACCAAGAACTACAGCCAATTAAGGAATGCTTAGAAGGGAAGAAACAGTCTTCCCTGTGGAAGAGCGCACCAATACCAAGTGGTCAGCTGTGAAAATATACATACAAGTAACGATACACAGACTGAGCAGATTGTACTTATGTGTCTAATATATAAATATACTTATATATAAGCATAAATATATAGATTTGAAAAATAGAAAGGAGGGCTGTATGAGGAGGTTTGTTTAGGGTGGGGGAAGAAAGGGAAGGGAGAAATGATGTAATTATAATCTCAAAAATAAAAGAAATAATAAAAATAGATGTGTGTGTGTGTGTGTGTGTTTGCACATGCCTGGAGTAGTGTCTTTCTCCTCTTCCTCCTTTTTTCTTCTTTTGCTTTGTCTTCTCTCCACCTCCTATAGCTGAGGATCAAACCCAGGGTCTTTCACTTGCTAGGCAAGTATTCTACCATGGAATAAGTCCCCAACCCCTGTTTAAATTTCTTTTTCAAAAAGATGTTGATTCTGTTTGGTTCCTTCTCTGGTATGGCAGACAGACAGACGTGGTCATGTGTCTCTGTCCACTATAGTCCTAGGTCATTGTGGTTAAGCATAAAGAAACTTTCCTTTTGCTTGATTTTAGAGACACAAGAGGGGACCTGGACTTTATTGTCTTCTAAATTCTTCTCCTCAGAGTGAGTCATGAACTCTTCCTGTCATACATGTACAAAGAGACATGCAGTAGTAGTGACAGCTGCAAATTAGATACTTTGCAGGTATTATCCCATTTGTCCCTTCTAGGCATGATTTACCAAATGAGAAGCTGAGGCATAGAAGTTGGATAACTTACCTCAGGCCCCATACTTCTGAATGGCTAAGGCAAGACTTGCCCAAGTAGTTGTTCTGGCAACCTTGACCTCTCTACTGTCCTTGTAACTCTTTCCTGCTGCATTTTACATATAGTAGTCATGTTGAGGACACGCCAGCCAACATCTTCACATGGACATATTCCCCAAGGAATCAGGTGGTTTGTGCACTTTTTGCAAAGATTCCAGTCATGAGATAGGTGACATTTGAGGATAGCTTTCTAGAGATGGAACAGTCCTCCCTGCCCTATTGGAAAGCAAGAGCTGATCTAGAGAGCTTCCTAAGGAGTCTTCAGACTGAAAGTGTGAGGCCACCATTTATATCCCTTCCTCATTCTCAAAATGACTGAAGCTGAAAAGCTTTTGTTTTGTTTTGTGGGTTATATTTTTTAGTAAATAAGACAGATGTTCCACTACTTTTTTTTTTTTTTTTTTAAAAAAACAGGGTTTCTCTGTGTAGCTCTGGTTGTCTTGGAACTCACTCTGTAAACCAGGCTGGTCTCAGACTCACAAGAGATACATCTTCTGCCTTCTGAGCGCTGAGTCACTTTTCAGTCATTTCACATTACCTTTGAGAAAAATAATAACATTGTATCTCCTATGTCTGGGAACCCTCCTCTCTTCTCATAAAGGAAGTTTCAGAAAAGCATAATGTGTCTTCATGCTAGATACATATTGACAAGTGTACATCCCTGTGAAGGGTACAGTACCCATAGGGGTCTTCATTATCTAGGACATATGAATTACATTATTTTAAAAAAGAATAAAGCAAAACAGAAATCCTGAGACTAAGATTCTAAAACTCAGTAGAAATAGTGAGAGAATTTCCAAAGCTTTTTCAGTTCCTACTACCAATTCCACAAAGATATGACAGTGTTTTTCCATTTGGACTTTGTCTACGCTTGAGTACTTCCTAGTTTGCAATATCTGGGTAACTTTTATAATGCTTCAATCCATACCTCCCCTTCAGAAGGCTTCAGATCTGTCTGCTTGCAAAGGAAGTAATCTGTAAAGCCTGTGACTTGCCCTCTGTCTGCTCTGTTCTCTTACAAGTAGTAAGAGAACAAGTCTTACCTGCCCTTGACATATTTTTGTGGCATTGACTCCAGAGTGTCACACATTTTGTAAGCACTTTCTTACTGAACCATATCCTAAGTACCCCAAGTGAGAATTTCATTACTCCGGTAATAGAATAATAAATAAGATCCAATAATTTCATACAGTTTCTCCACGAAGCTGTAGTATAGGGAGATTGCTCAGTTGGTAAGGCAGTTTGCTGTTAAAGCAAGATGACCTGTGTTCACCTGTCCTATACTCATACAAAAGCCCAATAGGACTGTGTGTGCTTATAACCCCAGCATTGGGGGTAGGGGTGTGATGGGGGGTGAAGACAACTGTATTCCAGGAGTTTGAGTCAATGTACCACATACACAGGCACACTTTGTGCACACATACAATGCATACACACAGACACACAGATGTATAGCATCGAATAATTTATTAGGTATACATAAAAAAAAAAAAAGATGGTGTAACATACATTATTTCCTACCATAGGACTATTACTACACATTTAAACACTTAGTTTTGTTGGTAAAGGTTTACTTTTTCATGAAATGCACACTCACGCACATACCTCAAATGCCTTTTAAACTATTATCTTCCTATTCATATATTCTTGTGTGTATGTGTGTGTGTGTAGGTGTAGGTTTTTGTATGTATGTGTACATGTGGATGCCAAAGGTCAAAATTGTTTTCTTCAGTTGTACGCCATCTAACTTTTTTGATACAGAGTCTCTCCTTGAATATGGATCTGGCTGTTTTGCCTAGGCTGGCTGGCCAGCAAACTCCTCAGTATCTTTTGGTCTTCTCTCCCCTACACACTCCTAAGCTAAGGCTGCAGCATCAAGCTTTTGAGAGAGGCTCTCAGGTAGCCTACACTAACCTTGATCTCACTGTGTCAAAGATATCCATGAGTTCCTGATCCTCTTGTCTCTGCCTCCCAAGTGCTGAGATTACAGGTATGCACAATCAAGCCTGGCTTTTTATGTGGGTTCTGAGGACCCAAACTTAGGTCCTCATGTCTAAAAAGAAGATACTCTACTGACTCAACAGTTTTCCTCACCCCATTAATGAGTTATTACTTATTTTATGTCCATATACATAAAAAAACTTCTGACTTATAGAGAGTAAAGGGATTCTATGTCTTTTAAATTTAAAATTTTTATATTTCACTGATAACATTGGAATCTATGGACTTCTATAATAGCAAATTCTATATAGTGAATTGCATATAAGGGTCAACTTTCTCACTGAATGTTTCTTAACTATGACACAGCTGTCATATTCTTACATGATAAATATATAATTATGTAAAATCTTTTCTAGAATTGTCTATAAGTATTTGAGTGAAACACCATTTGAAGAATACCAAGAGAGTACATATTATAATCGATTTTTACAATGGAAATGGCTAGAAAGGTAGGTTTTAATTTAATAGTAACTAAAAGTAGTAACTTCTCACAATGCATACTATTTGGTGTTAACTTTTCTACCTATTAAAATACTACTGGAAATCTTGATTGTACATATTATTCTACATAGAAATCTTTAATAGGTAGAATGTTATATAATTTCTTCTGATTCAGTAGACTCAATTCTTTCTCTTTAAAGTGGTAGTTAATGCTCATGGTTCATGGTTAGAAAGCAAAGCTCATTTTGGCTTTATTGTAATACAGTGCAGTGGTCGAAACTTTGCAGTCGAAGCCTCTGTTCAAATGCTTGCTAGCTTGTTTCATTATGGAAGTGACTTAACCACTATGAGCTATAGGTCCTTTCACTGTACAGAGATACTTAAACTTCTATCTTATTTAGGGTTTTTATTGCTGTAAAGAGACACCATGACCATGGCAATTCTTATAAAGGAAAACATTTAATTGGGGTTGGTTTACAGTTCAGAGATTTAGTCCATTATTGTCATTAGTCATTATTGTCACGCAGGCAGCCATGGTGCTAGAGAGGTAGCGGAGAGTTCTACATACTTATTGGCAGGCAGCAGGAAGACAGAATAAAACCCAAAGCCCACCCCCAGTGAGACATTTTCTCCGGCAAAGCCACACCTCTCAATAGTGTAACTCCTATGAGCCTATTTGGGCCATTTTTATTCAAACCACCACAAACTCAGCACTGCTTGATTCTTGCTGGGAGATGCATGTACAATGCTTAGTCCAGGGTTTGGTGCACAAAAGCAGTGCCATAAAAGCATCAGTTGCTATCAGTACAGTTGGGATTACTATTTCTAAAATGATTATTGATTATTATAAATTACCACTAATAATTGACATCTGACTCCTCACCCCGTTTTTGAGATGAGGTTTCATTATATAGTCTGGTTGGTCTTGAACTTGGTTTGTCTTGTAGACCAGGCTGACTTTAAATAGATCTACTTGCCTTTGCATCTTGAATACTGGGATTAAAGGTGCATGCTACCCCGCCTATCTCTCTCTGTCTCTGTCTCTCTCTGTCTCTGTCTCTCTCACTCAAACACATTACTTTTTGAGGTACTTTGCATACCTATGTTTATGTTTCATACCTATGTGCTATGTTTATATAGTTTTCTTCAGTAGCCTTTTAACAGGTTGGAAAGTATGCCAAAGATTTTTCCTTGAAAAGAAGATTGTTCCATTAGCTGTAAACATACATATTTCGTAGAATGGGCTGCTTGCATACCTATCTTAAATTATAGAGGATAAATGAGCTGTTCTGTATTTGTGTCAGTGTTTTTTAATGTATTTTAAATGTGCTTGTTTCTCTGAATGAAAAGGTGAGAGCTAAGAGTCCTGAGCACTGATGCCTTCATCTCAGGCACTCTGTTTTAGGCAATATGGGCCCAACAGATAGGGTTGACACCAGCTCTAGGTAGGCTTTTCTATTTTACAATAACAGTGCAATAAGATACCTGAAACTTTTTTTTTTTTAAATTGGTTAGGCGTCCAGTAACAAAGAGCACATTCAGACAATATAGAATTCTAGGAAAAGGCGGGTTTGGAGAGGTAAGTAACCTGTGCCAGTTCCGGCAGTAATCCTGTTAGGGAGATAGCTGGCCTTCCACACAGGTGAGTTCAGGTGATGTATCAACTTTGCCAATACACTTATCTCCTTACTGTGCATTTTGAGAATAGTTTCAGGCAACTTGAAATGAAGGAGGACCTTTGAACAAAATGTACTTTGCTTTAAGCCTTAAAACAACAACATAATAAACTTCTTATCTTTGTGACTTCACCTTACACTTTCCATTGTGACAGAAGCTATTTTTTTCATGGTTTATGTTCAACTTAGGCAGTTTGTCCAGATTGGAAAATTTGTGAAATTCCTGTTATTCAGGACTAGCTCTGAAGTTTATGTTGCATAGAGTGCTACTTATTTTTAAAGAGATGAAGTCTCACTAGCTTATCTAAGTTATCAAGAACTCCTAGTACCTCAGCAAGCTGGGACCACAAATAAATACATGCCATTGTATGTAACCAGATGACATTGTCAAATATGCTTATTTAACTTAGCCATGTTTTGACATTGTCTTCATTTGTTTTTAGTGCTGTGATCAAACACTCTGCCCAAAAGGACCTCATAGAGGAAAGAGTTTGTGTGTCTTATACTTTGAAGCCTCCAACTATCATCAAGGAAGGCCACAGCACGAATTGAAGCAGGGATTTGAAGCAGCACCATGGATGAATGCTGCTTACTGACTTCCTTCCTCTGGGTCATGCTCAACCAGCTTTCTTATACAACCCAGGCCCACCTGGCCAGGGTGGCTGGACCCTCCTCTATAATTAACAACCAAGAAATAGCCCACAGACATGGCCCAGGGCAATCTGATGGAGGCTAGTCCTCAATTGAAATTTCCTAGTCTAAGCTCTAGGTTGTGTCAAATGGATGATTAAAAACTGATTAGTATAGATATAGATGTACCTTATACCTGCATTAAAAGGTGTTCGGGGCCTCTTGTGATGGTGTATGCCTGTAATTGGGAAGCTGGATTACGAAGATAGCAAGTTCTAGACTAGCCTGGATTACATAGTAAGACCCTGTCTGAGAAAAAAAAGAAGTTCAGATATAGGGACATAGTACATACAGCCTTTGCCTCACATGTGCAAGGCCTTGAGTAGGATCTTCAACACCTTTAAAAGAGTATTTTAAAATGTATGCATTTAGAAAATTCTAGAGAAATGTCACACAGATTTGAGGGGTATGTTTTAAATACAATGGTTGTCCTGGATAGAGATCATTTGTAGCAGCTAGATAGAGAATAGCACACCGTTCTGTTGGGATCATTTAAAGAAGTGTTAATTGTCCCATTAATTATCTGGAGTGATCATATTCAACCTATGGTTTTCCAAATCCACATGAGACAGGCATGCCATTAGGAACTAACACCTTTTAAAAACAGAGGCAGGTGACACTGTCCAGATGTGAATTAAATCATACATGCTCTTGAATTCTACTTTAAAATAAAAGCAGAATCTACCAGCATTGTCTCAAAATTAGGAAACCAGCTTCAGAGTTACTGTGCTCAAGTGAGCTCTGTTAGCCATTTACATATTTAGGTGAAGGAAGTGGGCCAGAACTGTCATCACTTCCTATTGGAGATGTACCCCTTATACAGCTGGAGACTTGGCACAATGTATAAATTGTATTTGGCTAATTCACCCAACACTGTTTTAAGCCCTTCATGGGGACAGTCTGTAAGGAACCTCTGTAGAATGTGTCCTAGACCAGAGACTTTCCTCTCTTCAGCTCATGCTGTTGTTCTTGATATCCATGTGCAAAGCTTTAGATTTTGTCAAGGAACAGAGGAAAAGTTTTAGGAAACTGGGACTCATGTTTAAAAGAGATGAAATTCTAATTATAATCACCTATATGATTTGAGAATGATTCAGTGGGATCACATGAGCATTTTAATCATTGTGAAAGATGATATAGATTATATTTGGATTTATTTACTTGGGTTTTCAAACAAAAGATTAGATGGGTGAATTTGTGTTAGCTCTTTGCAGACTTTCTGTGGGTATTTTAGGCTCTAAGGCAAGGCTGGAGAACCATGTGTGGTCTGTTTCTACTCTGAGTGTCTGTCAGAGGGAGCCTGTTTTGAGGTTTGGTCTTGCGGTCTATTGTAATGCTAAGTGTGGGCCCCCAAGACCTGGAGTCACAAATAGATCTGTGACCCTGCCCCCAAGTTATTTCTGATTGGTAAATGAAGATACCAACAGCCAGTAGTTGGGCAGAAGAGGCGTAAGTGGGGTTTAGGTTTCCCAGGTTTGGGATTAGAGGAGAACCATGAGGAGGAGAAGGTGAAAGAGGAAGGAGAAGTCGCCAGGTCTTAGGTGAGCCATAAAAATGTGATCCTGAGGGCTGGCCAATTGGAGTTAAGAGCAGCCCAATTGAAACATAATAAGTAACAGAAAATAATTTGGGCTTACCCATAGAAAAGTAGATTCTGATAACTTAGAAGGTAGATAGATATCCACCCAGCTCTTGTAAATATAAAGGTTGTGTGTGTCTTTTATCTGGGAACTAAATGGTCTAAAGTGGAGTAGAAACTCTGGGTCCAGCTTAAATAATTCATACAACAGGAGTAAGCACAGGTTTAGTTGTAGTTCCCTGTCAGCCTCAATTCCTAGCATTAACACCTACCTGCTCCAGTGAGCTTGGAAGGTAGACGTAATTTACTTATTTTGCCAACAGTAATTCTCTTGCTTGTGCTTTAAGTGCCGTCAAGTCAATGTACAGCTTCCTAAGGGAAGCATGGTGGAAAGCATTTGGGTGATGACTGGTTCTAAAGGTAGCACAGTGTTGTGAGAACATGTACGTAACAGCTGTGCAAGTCCAAGTCAAGTCCTGCTTGCCATTTCCAGTTGTGTTATCTTGGGTTGCCATCTTGACCTCATCTTCGGCAGGAGAGTGATGGGCCCTGCTTTGGCTTCCTAAGTACATGGAACTGTTATACCCAGTATTGAACATTTTAGGAAAACAAAAACAAAACCAAACAACAACAATAACAAAACAAAACAGAAAACCCAGAGTTGTTCAAATTTTATATAATAAAATTTTGCTCTTCTAAGAATCTAAAGACATGGGATGGCAACCTCCTCCTTCATTTGATGCCCTGTCTTCCTGCTGGAGGTGGGCATTGTAAGTTCCCTCTCTCTAACTGTCCAGCATTTCATCTAAGGTCCCTCCCTTTGAGTCCTGAGAGTCTCACCTCCCAGGTCTCTGGTACATTCTGGAGGGTCCCCCCAACCTCCTACCTCCCGAGGTTGCCTGTTTCCATTCTTTCTGCTGGCCCTCAGGCCTTCAGTTCTTTTCCCTCACCCAACACCAGATCAGGTTCCCCTCTCTCCCCCACACCTCTGTCCACTTTCCCTCCCAGGCTCCTCCCTCCTTCCCCACTTGTGTTTGCTTTCTTCTCCCTCCCAGATGGAACTGAGGTGTCCTCACTTAGGCCCTTCGGCTTGTTGACCTTTTTGAGTTCTGTGGATTGTATCCTGGGTATTCTGTACTTTTTTTTTTTTTTTTTTTTTGCTAATATTCACTTATTAGTGAGTACATACCACGCACATCCTTTTGGGTCTGAGTTACCTCACTCAGGTTGTTCCTGTCTGAAAGAATTACAGGGATGGAAATGGAGAGAAGCCTGAGGAAAAGAAGGTCCAGCGACAGGCCCAAAATGAGATCCAGCTCAAGGGGAGGTCCCAAGGCCTGACACTATTACTGAGGCTATGGAGTGCTCACAAAAAGGGACCTAGCATGACTGCATTCCAGAAGACCCAACAAGCATCTGAAAGAGTCAGATGCAAATATTTGCACCCAACCAATGGACAGAACCTTCTGACCCCTGTGGTTGAATTAGGGAAAGGCTGAAAGAAGCTGAGGAGGAGGGCGACCCTGTAGGAGGACCAGCAGTCTCAATTAATCTGGACCCCCGAGATCACTCAAACACTGGACCACCAAACAGGCAGCATACACCAGCTGATATGAGGCCCCCAACTCATATACAGCAGAGGTCTGCCGAATCTGGGTTCAGTCAGAGAAGATGCACCTAACCCTCAAGAGACTGAAGGTCCCAGGGAGTTTAGAGGTCAGGTGGGGTGGGGGTTGGGGGGTGAGGACATCTAAGTGGAGATAGGGGAGTGGGTAGGATGTCTGGAATGTGGAACAGCCGGAGGGTGGGGTGGAGGGGATAAAATCTGGAGTGTAAAAAAAAAAAAAAAAAAAAAAAATTAATTAATTAAAAAAAAATCTAAAGACATATCAGGACATACTTAAATAGACTCAGCATGATCACAAAGAAAAACAAGTTCCCTTCCCATCTTGATAAGACACAGTCTCATTCACTTCATTCCCAGAAGCTACTAGTGACAAGACACTGGGAGTCCAAGGAAGATCCAGCTGGAAACTTCTAGTTATCAATACCCAGATGGCCTTGGCTTATCACATGCGGTATCTAGCCTTTACCAGGGAAGATTATCATAGAGAAGAAAAATTTTATTCATATGCCTAAAAATGTCAGTTATATATACATCATTTTCCACTTTAAACTAGGTTTGTGCGTGTCAAGTACGAGCTACAGGAAAAATGTATGCCTGCAAAAAACTAGAAAAAAAAAGAATTAAGAAGAGGAAAGGTGAAGCCATGGCTCTGAATGAAAAAAGAATCTTAGAAAAACTGCATAGTAGATTTGTAGTAAGTATGTTATTTTAGTCATGGTATGTTACTTTTCTTATTGCTATGATAAAATGCATATCTAAAGCAACTTAAGTAAGATGGGTTTATATTAGCTCACAGTTTGAGAAAGGATACAGACTGTTATGTCAGACAAGACATGACAACCAATGTAACATGGTGAGTCACTTTGTATCTGCAGTCAAGAAACAGAGATACAACTGTTGATGTCAGCTTGTTTTCTCCTTTTATTCAATATGAGACCACAGGCTGTGGGGTGGCACCTCTAATGTTCAGCGTAGGTCATCCCTGCTCAGTTAAACTTTTCTGGAAACACCCTCCCAGACACAGAGGTTTGTCTCCTAGGTGATTCTAAATCCTGTCAAGATTGGCAAAGCTTAACCATCACAGTCTTTCTGTGTATATTGTTTGTTTGAGTCATAGCATTTTGGCCAGCAATTCTGTTATAAACTCTGATTCAAGTCATGGACTTAGGGGTTATATTTTCTTCTTCATTGAGTTTTTGTGGAGTTTTGCTGTCCACTGTTGGAAATGATTTCATTTGTAATGATGCCCTTCTTATTTAGTTTTGGTAGGCATATGGTAGTGCTGATCCTGCTGTTGATTTGTGACTTGTTAGCAGTTTTATGCTGTCCACCATACCATGCTGTCAAGTCTTCTTCACATCTTGATGATTCCTGATGAGTGCTTTTTCTTCTCCTGGTGATAGCCAAGCTCCTGATCAGCTGCCTCCTGTTGATCAGCTCTGGCCCATCAGCATGATCACTTTGTACTTAAACGTCCTTTTCCTAGTCCTTCTAAAGTGGGCCTCCTCTCTTTTCTGGTTTCGGTCACTTTTCCATCCTTTGATTTTCTTTCTTTTTTTTCTGCTCCTGAAATGTTTGCCACTGGACCCTCAACTACCATTCTCCACTTGTAGGATCTTTCAAATTTCAGGTAAGAACTGAAGATGGAGTGGACTGGTGTGAATTAGAGGAGTGATCCCAGGTTGTAGACTGTGTGTTGTATAGTGTGGCTTTTCCACTTCTACTTAAGTATCCATTGGAGCGTCTTTTGAAGTATGAAGACTGGTTAAGACAGGACGAATAATGGTTATACAGTGATTTTTAGCGCTAACATTTATTTCCTTGAAGTCGTTTATTTCTTGGTATCAAGGTAAGCTGCTTTGTAGAGACATATTCTAAACCAGCACCTCTTCATAGGCAGCATCTGTATTTAGTAGCATGAGTCTGTGTGTTTGCTGTGACAGTTTCACATGGAATGAAGTGACATTCATCTTGGAGCTGTTTAAACACGTATATCACCATGAAGCATAGAACCCTCAACTTTAGCTTTATGAGAGGGATATAAGTAGTTATGGCTTATGACACAACATAGTTTTGTTCCTGGATTTTTGGCTTCTTTCAAAGAATCTGGGCTTATTTCATTTTATCTGTCATTCTGTTTTTTTTTTTTTTTTTTTTCCCTGTTTATAGTGAATCATTGGAAGGTTTTGACCTACCCTTAAGTTCTGGTCCTTCCCACTGCCACCTCATCTATGCAGCAGCACACTCTCCAGAGTTCCTACATCTGCCTGCACTTGCCCATTGCAGTCTGTTCTCCACGAAACAATAATGTGTGGAATTAAATCGGTCTACACTTTCCTACTCAAACTGTCTCTGGTCATCTTTACACTGAGAGTGAAATCAGCATCTCTTCTGGCCTCTCAGGTACTGAGCCACCAGGCTCCTGCATCCTTCACCACCCTGGTTCCTAAGATGTCCCATCAGGTCTGGGAGCTGGATGTGCCCTCTATCTGGAATATGGCCACCACTTCTGCTCATCCTTGAGTATCACCCTCTTCCAGTTCTCTGCATTAGTCAGTCTGTGTATCAGAGTGATGTTTATAGAATAGAAAATCAGAACCTGTTGGTGTCTTGTTCCCCACTGGGTCCAGGTACCTAGATTAAGGCTGGCATGATAAATGGTTCTCACGATTATTTTAATGTGCATTAAATGTATATGGGATTGATACTCACAGGAGCGGAGAGAATAAGGGTTTTTGTTTCTTAAAGCATGAAGAGAAATGCCACACAGTTAACTCTGGTCCAACTTATGTCACCCAATGATGAAAGTGGATGGCAGGGTGTTGTAGATGCTTCATCCCACCCTCCTCATTCTCAACCCTCTGCAAAGAGAAGCTTTAATTAAAATCCAGGTCCCATCCATGATTAAGAGTTCTAAGAAGGCTGGAAAGATGGCTCTGGCATTAAAGGCTAAGCTTACAATCAAAATGTTAGGAGCTCTAAGCCAGCCAGCTTTACTCTGTAGTACATGCACTATGTCATGTACTAGAACTCTCCCCGTGACTAGCACACACACTCCCACTACCTCTACTTCACATTAGACTGAAAATTCTAACCGGTGCAACAAAATGGAGGAGAGGAGTCAGGGTTCCATTAGGGTTAGGATTAAAGTTAGAGAAAGAAGGTAAGGAGCGAAAGAGTCTCTTTCTTTATGAACAATGTAACTGCATGTGGACAATGTAACTGCATGTGGACAATGTAACTGCATGTGGACAATGTAACTGCATGTGGACAATGTAACTGCATGTGGACAATGTAACTGCATGTGGACAATGTAACTGCATGTGGA
>JADRCH010000051.1:5651712-5661991 GCA_019843965.1 Rhynchomys soricoides | reverse complement strand
GCATGTGGACAATGTAACTGCATGTGGACAATGTAACTGCATGTGGAGGCAATCCTAGACTTTCTAGGTAACTAACCTAGGAGTTAACCGAATTATCAATACCACCAAACGTTGGAGGAGCATGGAACAGCGAGATCTCGCCAGCACTACTGAACGCAGGTGCTCTAGAAGTTCTTAGTGTCTCACAGTCAGACCACAGTGTGGAGAAATCAATAGCCAACTACTTAATTTCCATGCATGAGATCCAGAGGCATATGATGTATGTGGTGTGAAATTCTCTGAAGCACATAGAGTTTCAGTGTTGTAACTATAAACCTAATAGATAATTTGGATTGTTGTTAGCAAATAGAGTAAGTCAGCAGTGAACAAGCAGTTTTTTGTTTTTTGTTTGTTTGCTTTTTTATGATGTTGTTGTCTTTAGGTTAGTTTAGCCTACACTTATGAAACCAAGGATGCTTTGTGTTTTGTGCTAACCATTATGAATGGAGGGGATTTGAAGTACCACATTTACAACCTGGGCAATCCTGGCTTTGAGGAGCCAAGAGCTGTGTTCTATGCTGCAGAGCTGTGCTGTGGCTTGGAAGATTTACAGAGGGAAAGAATTGTATACAGGTAAGAGTGGTGCGACCTGTGGTAAGCCTGCTCACCTAAGTCCAGGCTTCCACTGCGGGTCTCCTCTGGCTCATACTTGCTGTCATTGGGTGGGAAAGGGATAACAGGGAGGCCTTGGGTGGCATTCTGAGGGGGATTGTCCCTTTAACTGTAGGACATAGCCAGTCAGAAATATACCTTAGTTTCCTTCTTAGTTTATCTTTACTCTTCTAAGTAATCACCTTTTTGAAGGGGAACTTCCCCCTGAAGCTAATCAAATAGTCAGTATAAGCATGAGAAAACCTGTATCCAGAATTCTGAGATACTTGACAGTTCTGAAAAAAATATTCATAATGTTTCAAGAAAATGACTGAATCAAGTGTATTAAAAAATGTTTTCTTTTCAATTGGAAATTCATTAAGGAAATCAAATTAAGCCAGCGATGGCCCATGCCTTTAATCTCAGCACTTGAGATTCAGAGGCATGTAGATCTCTATGAGTTCTAGGCCAACCTGGTCTACAGACTGAGTTCCAGGTCAGTCAGGGTCTCGCAGAGACACCCTATCTTGAAAACTTAAGTAAATAAATAATAAATAAAATTAATCTTTGTGGTTAGAATTAGCTTAAACAATTTATATTTAAAATTTGAAAAGAATTCATCTCGGGGGCTGGAGAGATGGCTCAATGGTTAAGAGCACTAACTGCTCTTCCAGAGGTCCTGAGTTCAATTCCCAGCAACCACATGGTGGTTCTCAACCATCTGTAATGGGATCTGATGCCCTCTTCTGATGTGTCTGAAGAGAGCGACAGTGTACTCGTATAAATAAAAAAAACAAACAAATAAATCTTTAAAAAAGAAAAGAAAAGATTTTGTCTCTTAGATATTGGGATCTTTATACAATGAATCTCATTTTGATCAGTCTCCCTGGGCTTTTGCTTTCTCTTTCAGATATTCACCTGCCAATCAATCTCTAATGAGAATTTCTTTCCTTTAAAAAAAAAATCCTTGTTTGTGTGTGGATGTGTTTGTACATGTATGCATGTTGCCAGAAGCACATGTGTGAAAGGCCAAGGACATCTTTGGGTGTCAGTTCCCTCCTTTCAGCTTGTGTGAGATAGGGTCTCTTGTTTGCTGCAGTGCACATCAGGATAGCTGGCCTGTAGGCTTCTGGGTATCTCTTGTCTCTGCCTCTCACTGGGATTATAGATGCACACTATATCACTATGGGTTTAGGTGTTCAATTCAAACACAGGACCTCATGCACAGCAAATGTGTTTACCCACTGAGCCATCTCCCTAGCCTTGTAAAGAGAATTCCTATCCTTGTGCTTTTTAAAAATAAATTGCAGAGTGGCCTGTGTATCTCTTGCTCTTATCTTCCCCACTCAGTTGGTCATCACTTCACACTGTAATATTTTCATCAGACATTTTGCCATGGAGAGCAGCTTAGTCCATGTCTTTCTTTTGTTAGCCAACTGACGAAGCCTGAGTTGGTCTCCTTTACTGCTGTGCTGCCTCAGTGCGTTTTCCAGAAGATCCTGACAAGGCATGTTTGAATGCAGATCTGACCCCACTGTGTCTTCCTCTGGTATAGGACCCTTATTTACCAGGTCAGACCCTTTATGATAACAGCTTCTTACTAACTTCTCCAGCCTTGTTTCCTGATAACCCACATTGATTCCCTCAGCCCTTGTTATACAAGTACTTTTGTGGTTTCCAGAACATCTAAGAAGTCTTTATAACTCCACTCTTGGCAGTGTATTCCTCTGTGGATGCCTTCTTCACTGCAACCCCCTTCCTGTTGATATGAAGACCTCTGCTCATCTATCCTGAGTTTTTCCAGGAATGCTTGTGTCTTAATCACTGTTTTATTGCTGTGAAGAGACATAATGATCAAGGCACCTCATACAGGAAAGCACCCAATTAGGGGCCTGCCTACAGTTTCAGAGGTTTAGTTTATTATCATCATATAGGTTGGCATTGGATCAGTAGCTGAGCAGTATATTCTGATCTGTAGGCAGAGAGGCAGAGAGAATCTAGGACTGGCATGGGCTTTTGAAGTCTCACAGCCCAATCCCAGTGACACACTTCCTCCAACAAGACCATACTTCCAATTCTTCTACCAAATAGTTCCACTCCCTGGTGACTAAGCATTCAAATATATGAGCCTATGGGAGCCATTCTTGTTCAAACCACCACATCCTCTTCCTGGCAGCCTGAGTGCTGTCCCTCCAGCATCCCCATAGTGATCTGAAGGGCAACTCTCAATCTAGAGTTGGTCACACCAGACTGTGAGCTTCTCAAGAGTCCCTGCTCTTGTTCATTCTACAATGATGGACCTTAATTTTTTCCTCTACTTTATATATTTTATAGCAGATTGTCTCCCACAAACCAGACAACTAGCACTGCAGAGGAGCTGATATAGCCTGACCTTCAGTCACTGAGCAAGGGGAAAATTGCTGTCCTGACCATGATTTTCTAGAGACAGAGGTGCCACATCTGAGTTAAGGGTGCCTTGTTTGTTGTTATTTAGAGGACACATTGATTTGGGGATCAAATCTGGAAGACATTGGATTCTGGTTTATTCCAGGAGTAAATTGGGTTTACAAGGGACTTTAGTGAGACCCACCTGCTTGCCTTCAACCTGGAGGTTGCCTGGAAGACTCTCATTTTCTTAATCTTTTACTGGCATCTAGGCAGCACCATAGAGAAGGTGTGACAGGGCATTGCCATGGAAGCTGGTCCGTTCCTCCCTCCCTGTATATCCACAGAGGTTATCTTCAGTGGCATCTCAAGTGTTTTGTGAATGAATGACTTTCAGCTTCTAAAAACGGCCCTCTCTTTTATTTAAACACAGCCTCAAGTAAAAGGTGTTTTATTTTTAATGTCTTCTTTCTTGTTTTTAGAAGTTGGTACCTGGCAATTTTTATCAAACCATATGCTAGAAAGATGAGATTTGTTTTGTTTTGTTTGAGCTAGGGTCTCACTATGTAGCTTTGGTTGCCCTGGAACTTGCTATGTAGACCAGGCTGGCCTCAAAATCATAGAGATCTTCCTACCTCTACCTCTGCTGGGATTAAAAGTATGTAGAACCACTAGAGATGAACTTTATTAAAACCATGAGCTAGAGAGACAATACAGTTTTAAAAGTTTGAATTTTCAGCACTCCCAAGATCAGAAAAACAGAAGGATGGTGTGAGGAACATGGCAGGGCTTCAATTCATTCTTTGTAGTCAGAACTGAGAGCCTAAGGGAGCAGTCATAGTGCCAGGATACCTGGCTTCAAGCAGGTACTTTCACACAGGTGAGCCTTGTTCTTTCCGTTCATTTGCATCGGGTCTATTCCTGAGAGTCTTTCAGGAGTCCTCCTTTGAATGAGTCTGGTAAGTGGAAGGAGAATGATAGTCTCACCAGGATGAATGTGCTTCTGTGAGTATCCTGGAGAAAGCCAGCATAACAGTCCACTGGAACCCATGTTCCTGGAGGAGATAGATAGAAGTAATCAAGGGCCTTCTAAAGTCCTATGTTGTGTCTCTTGATTTATATCTTATTTAAGGTGAGGACATTAGAAGAAGCCATAGTGTCACAAGGGCCTTTTACCTCACATTTTACTGGAGTATTCTGTCTTTCCTCCAGAGCCTCATTGTGTTTGTTCAAACAAGAAGTCAACAAAGGTGCCTGGCTCAGGATGTTTCAGAACTGCTGTCAGCCAGTGAGACTGTTGTAATACTTGATAGGCACAAACAATGAGCTGACCAGGCCAACAAGTGCAAAACAGGATCCTGGCAACAAAGGCTTGCCTGTATGTTCCATGGGCAGTCATGGTTGGTTTTATACCTCTGCTTTGTAACAAACACACTGTTTGTTTAAAATAGTTGATAGAAAACGAAAAACAAGTGAATGAAGTCAAGTGTATGTATTGAAAAAGTCTTGAGATGATAAGTACTCTATACAAACTCACCACACACACACACACACACACACCCCTCGCCCCCCAGTTTTCAAGACAAGGATTCTAACTGTGTAGCCCTGGCTGTCCTGGAGCTCACTCTGTAGAACAGGCTGGCTTTGAACTCACAGAGATCTATCTGCCCTTGCCTTCCAAGTGCTGAGATTAAAGGCACACACCACCATTGACTGGCTACAAAACATTTTTTTGATTTAAGAAGTCAACTTTCATTTAAAATTAAAAAGAACAAAACCAAAAAACAAATCAAATAGGTACGTTTGTCTAGCTCTGTTCTTCACTCTCACACTCTTACCACACATTCCTGTTGTCACTGTTGTGTTGTGTGTCTCTTGAAAGGTTGAAGGTTACGTCTTGTCCCTGGATGATTCTTCCTGTCCAGTTGTCTGCTTCCTGTCTACTATGAGGTGAACAATACAGTCCCCCCACCATGATGTTCTTTCTCATCAAAGTCCTAAAAGCAGTGAAACCAGTCAGCTTCTATGACTATGAGCCAAAAGAAGTCTTTTTTCTTTTAAACTGTTTCAGTATTTGTCACAGTGACAAAAAGTCTAAAATTGGCAGCTTTTTTTTTTTTTTGTGGTGCTGGTGGTGCTGGGAATTCATACTTATGGATATGTGCATGCTATATTTTTACACTTCTACTGGCCATTTTTAAAAATATATTCTTAGGTAAATTTTGTATACAAATAGTTTCCATATTTTAAAATTGAGCTATATATTGTTATATTGTTTTTAAGTTTTTTCTTTATATATTCTAGAATCAAGTTCTTTACTCTATATAATTAAAACCATTCCTCCTGGGCTGGAGAGATCGCTCAGCGGTTAAGAACACTGGCTCTTCTTCCAGAGGTCCTGAGTTTAATTCCCAGCAACCACATGGTGGCTCACAACCATCTATGATGGGATCTGATGCCCGCTTCTGGTGGGGCTGAAGACAGCTGCAGTGGACTCATATAAATGAAATAAATCTTAAAAAGAAAGAAAGAAAGAAAGAAAAACATTCCTCCTATTGTTGTCCACCTTCTTTTCCTTTCCTTTCTTCTTTCCTGTATCTCCATGCACGCCCGCGCGCGCGTGCACACACACACATGTTCTCTTATGCTTATTTATGTAGTTGGAAGTCGGAATATGATGTCAGTTATTGTTTCTCAGCTGCTTCCTCTTTCTGTTTGAGATGGTCTCTCAATGGCCTGAAACTTCACCAAGTAGGCTAGGCTGACTGGCCAGCAAGCTCTGTCCCCTATCTTGAAATTGGTGGGATTACAAATTCAAGTTCTGATGCTTGCTAGGCAAGTATTTTACTAATTGAGCCATTTTCCCAATTCCTTTGGTTTGGATTTTTCTTTTTCTTTTTTTCTTTTTTCTTTCTTTCTTTCTTTCTTTCTTTTTTTATGGTTTTTTGAGACAGGGTTTCTCTGTGTAGCCCTGGCTGTCCTGGAACTCACTCTGTAGACCAGACTGGCCTCGAACTCAGAAATCCGCCAGCCTCTGCCTCCCAAGTGCTGGAATTAAAGGCGTGTGCCACCACTGCCCGGCAGATTTTTATTTTCTTAATATTGTCTTTTGAAGTACAAAAAAAATTGAACAAGTTGAGTTCACAAATTTTTCTTTTTATCTATTATATTTGGTACCATACCTAATAAATCATTAACTCTTCTATTTTTCTTGTAAGAGTTTTATGTTGTTAATGCTTGCTAAATTTTGGATAGTGTAGGCTGGGTTAAAGATTCATTAATATGTACCTTAACACCAATTTTTAAAAGTACTCTTATTTTCCTATTGAATGACCATGACACTTTTGTCTAGAACCAGTAGATGGAGGGAGAGTTTATTTCTCAAATTTCAAGTCTCTTCATCCCTTTGGGCTACTTGTCTGACTTGGAGTCAAAATCACACTGAACTAACTATATTGCTTTTAAAAAATGTTTTTTTAAAAAAGATTTATTTTTTTATGTATATGAGTACACTGCAGCTGTCTTCAGACACACCAGAAGAGGGCATCGGATCCCATTACAGATGGTTGTGAGCCACCATGTGGTTGCTAGGAATTGAACTCAGGACCTGTGGAAGAGAAGTCAGTGCTCTTAACCACTGAGCCATTTCTCCAGCTCTTAAAAATGTTTTAAAATCTGGAAACACAAGCCTTTAACTCTGTTCTTTTCAGCCGCTCTGTTCTTTTCCTAATTTTCCATACAAAATTAGGATCAGCTTATTGGTTTCTAAGAAAGAACCCAGTTGCTTGCTGAGGTTACTTTGTATCCATGTACATGTGGGGAAGGTGACTTGGTGAGCACACTGATGCTCCTTGGGTCTCTTATGTCATCTCATCTATCCTTCACTCAGCAGTATTTTGTAGTTCTTTGTACTTGCATCTCATGCTTTGTTAGTTACCAAGTTTGCTCCTTGTTCAATATTTTCATAATATTTCCAAGTGCCTCTGCTTTCTTAACTTTTATTTTTGGATTGTTTGTTGCTATAATAGAATTCAGTTCTATTTCTACATTATAGCAAACAATAGAATTGATTTTATGCAATGATCTTGTGTTTTTCCTGAGCTGTTTTTATTAACTTTAGAAGTTTGTTGTGCATTCCTTAGGATTTATGTGTCCATACAACCATGTTTTCTATGAAACAGGATGAGTGGCCACTGATTGTTTAGTTTTCTTTATGATCTAGAACCATGTTGCCTCTCATGGCCCTTGAGGGGGAATTTTGTATAGTTGTATCCAAAGCTTTCATCAGCTCATCTTCTCAAATCTAGAAACATTAGACAATTAGCCTGACAGTGTTTTATGTGTTTGTATGCAGTGACTACAGACAGAATACAATGTTTTTAATAATAAAATTTAATTGTTAAAAAAATTTTAAAGAAATGTTCCATACAACAGTACAAATCAATACAGTGCTTCTAATGAACAGTTTACCAGCAAGTACCAAAGTATAAATTGTGCATAAGATTTTATCTAGTAAACTTATTTCTAGGAATTTATGTTGACAAAAATATGTATGTACTGTGGGATATCTATCATAATATTATATACAACAGTGAATTATGAGAAACATCAAAATTACAGAATTGATAAATTATAAAATTACTTATAGACATTTCTATAATAATTAAAATGCTATTTTGGCTAAAACTTTAGAAGCCAATATTATCATCATCTTATACGATAAATTAAATCACTTTGTAAAAACATTATGCAATTGGAAATTATTTCTTTCTTTCTTTTTTTTTTTTTTTGGTTTTTCGAGACAGGGTTTCTCTGTGTAGCCCTGGCTGTCCTGGAACTCACTCTGTAGACCAGGCTGGCCTTGAACTCAGAAATCTACCTGCCTCTGCCTCCCAAGTGCTGGGATTAAAGGCATGTGCCACCACTGCCTGGCTGGAAATTATTTCTTACAGATCAATTCTTACAGTTTTATAGGCCATTCATTTTTTCTCCTTTAAAATGACAAAGGAAAGTCAACTTCAGTCAAAATAGCACACAACCTAATCTCATAAATCACAGGTTTAATGTTACTTGTTTTCAGTAGGCTTTGAAAACCTTACTACTGTCACACTCAACTAGAAATAAGTTGACAACTCCTGACTAAATTCACAGAAAATAAATACTAATCTTCTAAAATATACAGGACTCACCTCTCTAATGTGAACATAAAATTCAAATACCTCCAATGTTCTCCCTTGAAGATATGTTAGCTCCACTCTGAGCAAAGAGCACCATTCCTTTGTGTTTCCCAAGGCCATTACACTGAGACTCATCAGATACCTATATTACTTGAGACAGAATACAAATTGAGAATGATGTGGAGGCTAGCTCCACATTACCCATGAGAAGCTGTTTGTGATGACATTACAGATGCAGAATCTGGAGTCTGTATAATAGAATGCCAAGCCTACTTTTGTTTATCTTTAAGGGTATGGAGACCATGATCTCTCTCTATTCAAATATTAAACAGACTTCAGTTATTTTTACTGTATGTAGGGTTTCTGTTTTTCATTTTTTCTTTGTGTAGATTGTTTGTCTTTCAAGAGGAATTCTCTGTTTGGGAGTTAAATTTATCTGCTTAATCATTAAATCAATTACTTGTTTTATCTTGTGCAAAAGTAAAGTTTCTAATCTAGGACCTTCTCAAGGCATAGTTTAGTATTGTCAACTTTGTGAACTCTTTTGTAAATAAATCTATAGTCTTCTGGGATTGTGGAATCCAGGACAATGATTATGTGTGGTTTGTGTTTTGGGCTCCAGCTGTGGTTTACCATCCTCTGCTTTCTCTTCTTCCTCTTTCTCAGGGTTTCCAGATGTATCTGCACATCAGGCTGGAAGGATGAAGGAAGTCCTGAATAGGTGGAGTTCTGTAGGATCCCAGTCAGCTAGGAGTGAATGCTATGGGGCAAGAGGGTGGTGGGGGAAGGCCTTCCTTGAGGGTCTTAGTGCTGCAGTTCTTTTAGGCAAAGCCCTTCTCCAGTGATCTTCAATGAAATAGCTCTCTGATATGATCTCTTTTTTCTTTTATTAATTAATTAATTTATTTATTCATTCACTTTAAGTCAAGATTGCAGCCTCTTCTCTCCTCTCCTCTCAGACCCCCCCAGCCCCCATGAATCCTTCCATTACTACTTCTTCTTCTCCTCAGGGAAGAGGAAGCCCTACTTGGGTACCATCCGCTCTGGGACATCAAGTCACTGCAGGACTAAAGCCTGATCAGGCAGTCAAGCTAGGGGAGGGGATCCAGTGGCAGGCAAAAGAGTCAGAGACAGTACCTGCTCCAACTGTTAGGGGATCCA
Source organism: Rhynchomys soricoides (assembly GCA_019843965.1). Taxonomy (NCBI): domain Eukaryota; kingdom Metazoa; phylum Chordata; class Mammalia; order Rodentia; family Muridae; genus Rhynchomys; species Rhynchomys soricoides. The sequence continues at coordinate 5,652,638 of JADRCH010000051.1, read as the reverse complement.
CATGAAGACCAAGCTGCATATCTACTACAAATATATAGGGAGGCCTATGTCCAGCTCTACAAGCTTGTTGGTTGGTAATTCAATCTCTGTGAACCCACATGGGCCCAGGTTAGTTGACTTTGTCAGTCTTCTTGTGGTTCCATCGACCTTTCAGACTAGTTCAATTCTACATATTTCTTTATTTGGGATGGGCTTGTACACATACACTTTATTAGGCTGAAGAAAGGGTTATATAGTTTTAGGGACCAGGTTAAGAATACCCAGGATGGGCAAAGGTCTGTGGCTGAAGACTAAGGTACTGAGATTCCTCATTAGCATGGGGAGACATTCCAGGAATCTCAGGTACTTGATTGGGTTTCTTATGGGGGATTGGGAGGGAAGAGAGTTGGACCTGTAATTTCACCAAGGCAGTGTGACATTCTGCAGGTAGAGGGTGTAAGTGATTCAGACTCCCCAGACAAGGTCAGAGGAAGGAGAAGCCCTGCTGGTAAAGGGAGTCTCCCATTTTTCGCTGAGCTTAGAAGGCTGTCCATATAATGGTAGACATTGATTTTAATTAGCAGGGCCCAACAATTATGGATATATTAAATGCTAAATTTGTTACTCCTGTCTGAAAATTAGATTTTGAGGGTTTCCTACTGTATTCAGTCCAGGAATTTCTAAATGTACACAGAGTCACAGTGTCTGGGCTGGAGAGATGGCCTAGCTGTCACAAAGTCACAGTATCTGAGCTGGAGAGATGGCCTAGCTGTCACAGAGTCACAGTGTCTTGGCTGGAGAGATGGACTAGCTGTCACAAAATCACAGTGTCTGGAGCTGGAGAGATGGACTAGAGTCACAGAGTCTCAGTGTCTGAGCTGGAGAGATGGCCTAGCTGTTACAAAGTCACAGTGTCTGGAGCTGGAGAGATGGCCAGGCTGTCACAA
>JADRCH010000051.1:5626873-5651702 GCA_019843965.1 Rhynchomys soricoides | reverse complement strand
GCTGGAGAGATGGCCAGGCTGTCACAAAGTCACAGTGTCTGGAGCTGTAAAGATGGCCTAGCTGCCACAAAATCACAGTGTCTAGAGCTGGAGAGATGGACTAGAGTCACAGAGTCTCAGTGTCTGAGCTGGAGAGATGGCCTAGCTGTCACAAAATCACAATATCTGGGGCTGGAAAGATGGCCTAGCTGTTAAGAGCTCTAACTGCTCTTCCAGAGGACCCAACCAAATTCAGTTCCTAGCACCCACTTGGGAGCTCACACCTGTCTATAACTCCAGGGGCCAAAAACCTCACACAGACCTACATGCAGGCAAAACACCAAAGCACATAAAATAAAAATAAATTTATAAAAATAAAAATAAAACTTATTAAAGAAATTTAAAAAGTGGATGCAGGCACACTTTGCACTGTTCCCAAAAATAAGTGATGTTTTCTGAAGATTCAAGAAACAAGTTTTAGTTTTGAGAGGGCAGCATTTCTCAGTGAGGTTGGTTTTGCTTGTTTGTTTGTTTGTTTGGTGTTTTTTGTTTGTTTTGTGTGTGTGTGTGTGTGTGTGTGTGTGATTCAGAGTGATTTAGCTGACTTCTAAGAGTTTTAGGCTTTTTAAGAAGCAACATTTTTGAGATCAATGCTTCTTAGTTCTGGGTCTCCTGGAAGATACAGGAGTCAGTTTAGTGCTTTAGGGATAGTGGATGGCTCCATATAATGCCTTGTCTTGTTTTCTGCATGTCTCTAGCATGTTACTGGAAGCTGTGGAGATTTTGGACTTCTTGAGAACTGGGTACACCCATTGTAGCTTACTTCTGTAAGTCAGAACTGGCTACATGGATGTGTAGATTACATCTGTTAATGTTGATGACCAAAAAAGAACTACCTAGTCTGAATTCTAGCCAAAATTTGACCTAACGGAGGTGATTTAATGGTACCTGTGCACTCTTTTTGTTTGTTTGTTTGTTTCCAAGTATTACTATAGTTAGGAAGCAGCCTGTTGTACATAACAAAACCATGCTAGTTATGAACAAACTATAACAAAAAACATCTACCTACAGGATATGTAACATTTTAGAGCAGTTGGGATGTGCCTTAGTTTCTTTCTTCATTGTTAGGATAAAATACTCTGGCAAAAGTAACTTAAGGGAGAAATAGTTCATTTTAGCTCACAGCTCCTTGTTACAGTTCATTTTAGCTGGGAAGTGGGAACTTGAAGGGTCTAGTCACGTTATAAATGAAGTCAGAAGATGAGAGCTTGCTGCTCAGGTTTTCCCTACTTTATACAGGCCAGGATTGAGCCAGAGGGTGGTGCTAACCACAGTGGGCAGGTCTGGCAGGTCTTCCCATTTCAGTTAACAAAAGCTGCCTGGGCAGTGGTGTGCACACCTTTAATCCTAGCTTGGGAGGCAGAGTAAGGCAGGTCTCTGTGGGTTCAAGGCCAGCTTGGTCTACAGAGCTAATTCCAGGAAAACCAGGTCTACACAAAGAAACCATAGCAGGCCCAATCAGAGGTCCAGCTCCCAGGGCTTTCTAGATATTAACTTGACAATGAGAAGCACTAACCATCACAGCAGGCATTGACATTTTATCTTCCCAATAGGATGAGGAGAGGAATGAGGAAGGAATGTCTGTCCAAGAGGCTCTAGTGTTCTGATCTTTTCTATCAGAAGGAGAAAACTAAAGTCTTGACTTGTAGTTTTAGTGGAGTGTTCTGCTTGTTATTAAATAAGATGCAGAGCACGTGACTTCATCTTCTTAGAATGCTGTAGTTGTAAGCAGTGCAGGACAATGCTGTTATAGAGTTTCCGAGGGATGAATGTTCAGCTGTTTGTTGGTCTCTTTGTCTTGTGATTGATTAAGTTGTGGATTGAAAAGCAAATAACCCTTTCTCCTCTGTATGAGGGAAGGCGTTGATCGTGGTGACATGCACCTGTGGGGGGCTGAGGTAGGAGGATGGAGAGTTTGAGAACAGCCTTGTCTTCACTTTAAGACCCTGCCTCCATAGAGCAAAATAAAAGGAAAAGGGAGAGGGTGGTGGGGATAGTCTGCCACGGAGAGGAATAGCAAGAGGAGGGGCAAATAGGCCCTTAGGCGGTGTGGACAACTGCTTTCATATGAGAGTTATCAGTAGCAGATGTGTGCCTGAACTGCATGCTAGGATGTACTCTGGGAAATAAGGCAAACACAGTACTGCCCCGACCCCAAAGCTCATACCCTATGATGGAGCAGGGCAGACATTGACTGAAGACACGTGGTAGAATTTATAGTAAGTAGTTTAAACAATGGACTATCGATCTTTCCTGCAGCGTGTAAGGCTAAGGACAGAATAGCACTTTAAAAACTGTTTGTAAGAACTGCTCTGAACCATATTCTTTTAGGATTTTTGCCTCTTACCAATTATTGTAATTATTTATATACAATATGATTTGAACATCTCTAATCCAAATATATGAAATTTGAAAGAATCTTAAATTCAGCACACACGCACGCGCACACACACATCTCATAAACAGATAGCCAATTAGTGCCTTTGTCTTTGCTTTCTTACTCCAACCAGGAGAGCAGTTCTTCCCTGTGCCAGAAGGCTCGTTATGTGGACAGTAAAATAATTTTCTGGTGATGAGCATTAGCAATTAAAGATCTATTGACATCTGCAGAAGAGGAAGCAAATGAACTGGAAAGAAGATCATGTAGTAGGAGAGAAGAAGAGTTCTCTTAAAGTATTTTAAAAGCAAGTTGTTAGAATTCATTGGATAAGACACCTGTGTGGGGCTCATATTTGAATAGTTGGGCAGACATCTTGTTAGTTTGCTGAAGAAATAAGTGTCACAGTTTATGAGTTGTTTCTTCTTGGGATGGTACTACCTATGCAGTGCTGCTTGGACTACTGGGGACAAGCTCCCAGTGACCTGAGCCTACTCATGGAGGTGCAGAGTTTTCTACAGTAGTGTCACTATTCCTTCAGACAGATTTCAGGTAGTGCTTGTTAAGGTTAACTTGTTTTGTTTGAGATCCTGGTCCAAACATTGAGGCTAACTAACAGTCCAGTTGTTCTGAGTTGTGCCAACCTCAGGCCCTTCTTTTAGTGTTATTCTGAAGTGTGCCCAGCATTGTTCACACTGTGGGTACAGCTGACCAGCTTTCCTCTTTATTGTGGCCCTTGTCTACCCATGCTTAGTCTCATTCCCCAGAAAAGCCTGATGACTTGTTCTCCTGAGGCATCAACAAAAAAGGATAAATCCATGAACAAAGCCATCCTGGGGTGACAGGCAGGCCTAATATGAGGGGTTATAGGTGATCCATGCTAGTTCAAAGCATTCTCTCTGAAGAGTATCTTCAGTTCTGCTATCTCATGACCAATCAAAACTCAGTAGCAGTTTGGAAAATGGGGTTCAGATGGAAAAATATTATTTTTAGCAGCAAGAGGAGTATGAAACCAGAAAAGTAAGCTGGTGTGGTGTATGATGAATTGTAACACTCCTGAGACTCCAGACAAAAGTTGGTACCAGGAATGGGGTATTCCTCTGATAGGCCTGAGGATTTTGGGACTTTAGATTTGGATAGCAATGGAATGTTTTAAGTGGGGCTTAATGGACCATCCTAGTAGGAATATGGAAAACATTGGTGCTGAGGGTGATTTGAGCTGTACAGACCTGGCCCAAGATGTTTCAGAGGAGAAAAATGTTAGTATGTGGCCTAGAGACAGGTTCTTGTGATATTTTGGAGAAGAATGTGGCTGCTTTTGCTCTTGTCTGAAGAGTCTGCCTGAGGCTAAGGTGAAGAGACTCAGATTAATTACACTGACCAAGGAGGTCTCAAAACAATCCATTTTAAACTCTGTGCTGTGGTTTAGTTTCATGAAGAACATTTTGATGAAGCATAGCAAGATTTAATAGAAAAAATATGAAATGTATGGTTCAAGTAATAAAGTGGCACCAGGAACTGAAATGGAGCTGAATCCTGTGTTCAAGGAGATAAACATATTTAAGATAGTGGTGACTTTGGGGCAAGATTACACCCAGATAAACTTACTGTTTATGCATTTGCTGTTGAACAAGGAATAATTTGGACTTTTAATCTGGAATGAACTACAATACAGAAATGGAGGACACACCTGTGATCCAGACTTTGAGGCTGGAAGACATAGGCTTTGGATCCAGATCTTGAGGCATAGTGGCCATGAAAGCTTAGGCCCATGCATGGTGGTACACATCTTTAATCCCAGGAGACAAAGGCAAGGCAAGGCAAGGCAAAACTCTGGGTTCAAGGCCAGCCTGGGACAGAGTAAGTTCTAGGTGAAGAAAAGTTCAAGTCCAGGCATTGTGAGACATGCCTTTAATCCCAGCTTTCAGAAGACAGACCCATGCAGATCTCCGAGTTCAAGGTCAGCCTATGGAGCAAGTTCCAGAACAGCCAAGCTTAGCCAGTGAAAGAGCTGGAAAATGGAAAGCTGGTGATAATATAATAGAACAAGAAGGCCATGTTCCAGTTCCAGCAAGCAGCAGAACTTGGCAGCTTTGGCCATGTGGCTCTGGTTTAGTGTCAAGAATAGAAGGGACTACTGGGACAATTGATGTTTGTTAGCTGGAGCTAAGAAGTTAGTGGTTAAGAAGAGACCAGGATCACCAGGGTGAAATCTTCTAGAAAGTGTTTTCTGAGAGCACAAAGAAGCTTTGTTCCAGAGATAGCCAAGGTTGTACCTTGTACAGTAGCTATACTTGGTAAGGTATAAGAGTCACCTAGATGGTACTGGTTTCGAAGGTATAAAGGGGTCATGGAGAGCAGCTGAGGCTTGGCACTGTGAGAGGCCATTGAAGCATCATTTTCAGTTGACAGCCTAGGACTGAAGGGGTCATGCAAAGAAGTTGAGGCTTGGTACCATGAAGAGACCCTATGAGAGGTTATTGCTGAAGCCTAGTTGCAGTGGAAGACTCCAGTGAATTGGAGATACCAGTACCATGTGATGATCACTAAAAATAACAGCAATGGAATGGACTCAACCAGAGCCTAGAGAGCTGGAGAAGAGACCCAAGCCCTGTGGAGGAGCCCAGAAGACCATGTATGGATCCCAGATATTGTAACAAGAAGGTGTGAAGTTGAAGTTGCCTTGGATACCCCAAGATATTAGAGATGTCAAAACCATGAGATACTTGCTGAGGAAAGCTACTAACAGGGAGTGGAACCATCCAAAGAGAAGGAGTTGTGCTGCAGTCAACAAATCAGAAAGAAGTTGCACATCAGACACAGAGATGCAGAGTTTGAAGTTTGCCCAGCTGGCTTTTGGTCTTGCTTTTGTCCAGGACTTCCTTACTATGTTGTTTTGAAATGGTATATCCTGTGATGTTGGAGGCATGTGATCTGCTTTTTTATTTTGACTTTTATAGGGGAATTACAGTTAAGAGATTGCATGAATCTCAAAAGAGACTTTGAACCTTTAACATTGTTGAGACTGTTATAGACTATGGGACTTTTGAAGTTGGACTAAATATGTTTTGCATTATGCTATGGCTAGGTATCCCCCCACCCCCACCCATAGACTCATGTGTTTGAGCAAGCCTATGGGAGTCAGGGAGTAGAATGTGGTGGTTTGAATGTGCTTGGCCCAGGGAGTGGCACTGTTAGGAGGTGTGGCCTTATTGGAGTATGTGTGGCCTTGTTGGAGGAAGTGTGTCACTGTGACGGTGGGCTTTGAGACTCTCTTCCTACCTGCTTGGAAGACAGTCTTTTGTTGGCCTTTGAGTCAAGATGTAGAACTCTTGGCTCCTCCAGTGCCATGCCTGCCTGGACATTGCCATGCCGCCTGCCATGTTGATACTGGACTGAACCTCAGAACCTGTAAGCCAGCCCCAATTCAATGTTGTCCTTTAGAAGGGTTGCCTTGGACATAGTATCTCTTCACAGCAATGGAAACCCTAAGACACCTTGTCTGTACTTACTATGGAGAATCTTTGTGTAAATGGCTAGAGGCAGATGCAGTTCACTGTATGTCATGACATACAGTGGGTATTCAGTGATAGATGGCTACTGTTACTGCTTTGGGTTGGGCATTCTTTATCTAGAGCATGCACCATAGTATGTCAGAGTTCCAAGCATTTTAGATTTTTGATTAGTGTCCAGTATGTATTATTGGAACAATCATTGTTTGTTCTAGTTTAGTTTTTGTCACTGTAATAAAACACTTTGACCAATACTCTGGGGAAGGAAAGAAAAGATTTGGCTTACACTTACATGTCACATTCCATCACTGACTGAAGTCAGGGCAGGAGCTGAAGCAGAAGCTTGGAAGCAGGAACTGAAGTAGAGACTATAGGGAAATGTTTATTGGCTCACTTTTCCTGGCTTGTTCAGCTAACACCTTATATAACCCAGCCCTACTTTTCAGGGATGGCCCCACCCACAGTGGTCTGGGCCCTCCTATATCAATTATCAATTAGGAAGATACCTTACACCAAGGCAGAGATGGTACACACCTTTAATCCCAGAATTTGGAGGTAGAGACAGGTAAGTCTCTGTGATTTTGAGGTCAGCCTGATCAACAGAGTGAATTCCAGGACAGCCAGGGCTACACAGAGAAATTCTGTCTTGAAAAAGCAAAATTAAATTAAAAAGAAGATACTTTATAGGCTAATCTGATGGAAGTAGTTTCTCAATTGAGGCTCCACCTTCCAAGTGACTGGTTTGTGTCTAGTTGGCAAAAACTAACCAGCATAGTTATTTTGTGAAATATCTACAGCATTTCTTCTGTCAGAGTGATAGTGTTTTCAGTTGATTGTATACTGATTGTATAGAAGGACAGGCATAAGGCTAGCTTCTTATCCTTTAATGAACCTGTCGATCGCCAAGGACCAGGAAGAAATGTACATATGATTTAGTAGGACTCAGGGTAAGCCTAAGATCTTCATCATAACCAGAGCCATGCTGATGGTAGGCTACATCTTAGCAGAGGGGTTTGAGTGGAGTCCTAGATATGTGAGATGGGAAAGGGACTGGAAAGGATAGACAGTCAAGGAGGCTGCTGCGAAGGTTCCATGTCAAGAATAGTTCAGGGTTAGTAATGTGTAAAGGGTTTTAGATTACCAAATGGTCAGAGGGAAAATTCAAAAATGTTTATTATTTTTGTACCTAGAGAATGAATGCATATATACCCATTGGAAAACAACCCCTGCCAGGAGCTCCTGCCAGGCCACATGATTCCCCTACTCACTCTTTACCCTGGGCGTTCTGCCCTGACAGTAGTGACATCCACCATGAACCTCCTGAGCAGATGGTACCTTGACAGGGACTGGCTGCCCACTGCTGGCAGGTGCTCCCTTTGGATCTCTGGGGTTTTCCTGTGTTGATCCTCTGTCACATCTTGCTGCTGTGGTATTGTGTATTGTCTTGCACTCTGGCTTAGACTGTCCTTTTCATATGTCACATATTAGGAGAGGTACTTAGGGAATCTGGATTGTCCTCAGATGTGAAGTCATTATATATATAAAATATAAATCCTTTGAAAGGTTTATTTGAAATGTAATGCATTTTAAAGAACCTTAACAATAAGCTAGAGTGAGTGAAGCTCATGAACTGCTTTCCTTACTCTGGGTTTACATACAGAATCACTGAAATGTCTTCAGCTTGGCAGGACTATGCAAAGCAGTTCATTTTACATTCAACATATGTATGGTGCTTGCTGAGATGAATTCTTTTTGTTTTTTATAGGCATACATCACCATGCCTAGCAATGTAGAATTTTTGTAGAATTATTGAGCTGCCTGTAGTTATGGCAGAAGCCTGTAACAGCTTGGATTGCTCACAGAGGGTAGTTTTACTTTCTGCCCTTCTAGTTACTGCTTTTTGCCATCAAGATATCTTTGGCTGTTTCTTCTCAGTGCTTAGGAGCTGATTTTCTGAATAACAACTTTTTGTTGTTTCTTTCCTTGTAGAGACCTAAAGCCAGAGAATATCCTCCTTGATGATCATGGTAAGAGAGCCTTTCACACTTGAGTGAAAGTGTAAGCTTGTCAGAGGGACACATGTACTTCAAAGCTAATGTGGACATAGCCAGTTAATAATGCAGACTGGAAACAGCAAAGAAACTCTTTGGGATGTGTTCTTTAAAAAACAAAACAAAACAAAACACACAAAACAATTGGCATTGCCATCACCTGTACTTACATAAAAGCAGAGACACCGTATGTTAATGACAAATGTTTTGAAGTAGGTGAAAACAAACCCAAAGTAAGTATTTACTCCCCTGTTTTTGCTATCGACCCATACTTAGGTTTTCTTTAGTCCTTAGCCTTCTAAACTTGGCACGTTGCCCTCTGTGCTGTCTCCTTATCACTGTTATGGGGACGCTCTGGTGGTAGATGGGGACTGACCTTGTGGCTAGGTCTCTGGGTCTGAGAATGAGCCCTATTGCTGGGATGCTGGTTGTATTTACACTAAGTAGGTTAGAGATTTGAGAAGGAGCTTATGACTAGTGATTCTTAGTGGCTAAAAGGATCTTTCTGTGGAGTAGAGAACGTGAACCAGAGCCAGAGTGAGTCCTAGAAAGAATAGGCTCATGCGGCTGCTTACTGAAGGCAAATGTGGGACATTATCGGTACTTAGCTTTTATGTTTACTTCTGCCACTGCTTTCTGCTTGTTACCTAACTTATATACTAACCCCACGAAGGAGAAAGGTGCTTGGAATTTCATTTATGGAATAATTAAGAAGTAACTTGACTGCTTCCAACTCTTAAGTTTGTGATTTGTGCTGGGATATGCTGCACTGGTATCTAAAGTTGGCATTGAAAGGAAGAGAAAAAAATTATATTGTAAGACATTGAGTGGTTTACTGGGTGTTATTAAGGGGACTCTAAATCCTGTGCCAGGTGTCCTTAGAAGAGCATTCTCTATAATTGGTTACTTTCATAGGACTGCAGCCAACCTGCACTTGTGTAGTAGAGTTCGCTGAGGGAAGTCGCTTCACTGGTAGTTGTGAGGGAATCATAAATGCGGCCCCTCTGTTTTTATCTGGGGTTATTTCTGTTAAAGAGCTTCTTTAAGTATACATACACTTTCTTGCCGTTAATGAAACTCAGCGTGCTGTATGAAATTACATTACATATGTAAAAGTTAAATATAATTTTTAGATATTGCAATTTTTTATACATTTTTATGTGGTTTTAGCACTGGGGATAGAATCTCAAGCCTTCTATATCGTATACAAAGGTTCTATTACTGAGCTATATTCCCAGCCCTCATCGATACTTTTTAGATGGACTTTGCCTCGCAGTTATAAGTTGTCACTAAACTGTTCCTTCTCCCCATGATCTGTACATTGTGTGTACGTGCACAGGACACATCCGAATCTCAGATCTTGGTCTAGCTATGGAAGTCCCAGAAGGGGAAATGGTTCGTGGAAGAGTTGGTACTGTTGGCTACATGGGTAAGTGAAAGATGACTTCGGTGGACCTATCCTTCCCTGCTAAGTGCTTATCCTGCTAGGTGTCCTAGTGTTTAGATCCCAGAGGGAAGACTTGGCTTCTAATTTACTTTAATAGCCATTGTGAACCTCATTACGCCATCACAATAATGCCCCATTAAAACATTAATTTTTAAGAATATTTATATTACATGTATTTATTATTGTGTACATGTATGTGTACATATGAGCACGTCAGGGAGCACATGTGAAAGTCAGATGACAATTCAAGTGAGTCAGTTCTCTGCGTTCACAAAACTCGAATAGTCAGGCTTTAAGGCAAACAATTTTCCCCATTGAGCCACCTTGCCAGCACCTAAAATAGCACTTAATAAAGTGCTAATTATCACTGTGATGCTTTATATACAAACACAATTCACATTCTTCCTGTCTGAAAACAATGGTTAGCCGTAAATTTAATTTTAAAAGAACAAGTTTTTTTGAGGGAAGCTGGACATGATGATATATGGGATTAAAGGTGTGCACCACCACACCCAGCTAATAGACATCTCTCCCTGCCTTTGTTGTTGTTTTGAGACAGGGTTTCTCTGTGTAGCCCTGGCTGTCCTGGAACTCACTCTGTAGACTAGGCTGGCCTCGAACTCAGAAATCCTCCTGCCTCTGCCTCCCGAGTGCTGGGGTTAAAGGCGTGCGCCACCACTGCCCGGCTCCTCTATTCTTATTATCCTTAGATTTGCTCTTTTCATAGTGTCCCAGATTTTCTGGATGTTTTGTGTCAGAAAATTTTTAGATTTAACATTTTCTTTGACTGATGTATCTATTTCTTCTACCATTATCTTTAACGCCTGAGATTCTGTCTTCCATTTCTCATATTCTGTTGGTGAAGCTTGCCCTGTAGTTCTTGTTTGAATTCCTAAAATTTTTATTTCTGGAATTCCCTCAGTTTTTTGTTTTTTTTTTTAATTTCCATTTTTAGGCCTTGAACAGTTTTATACATTTTCTTTAACTGTTTTTTCTTGGCTTTCTTTAAGGGATTGATTCATTTACTCTTTAAGGATTGCTATCAACTTCATATAGTTTATTTTAAGGTCATTTTTTGGGGAGGCATAAGCTATGTTGCCGTATTCGGTGCCTGCTGTAGTAGGGTTGCTGGGCTTCAGCTGAGACATATATATTGTCCTGGCTTAATAATGAAACCTAAGTATCTGGGATTGAGATGACTATAGGTCTTCATGATGACACCCATTTTTGTCTGTGCTGGATGTGTGCTTTCCCTTGGTTTCTACTTCCTCCATGACTTTAGGGGGGTGTAACAACTCTGTACTGCCCAGCTGATATGTCCCCAGTGTACGCCTGCTGGCGTTGGAGGCTGGGATGATGGGGTGAGTTGGGGAAAGTAAGGCTGGAGGAGAAGATCTTTGTGATCTGTTTGGGGTAGGGTCAGAGAAGAAAGGAAGACTGCAGCAGGTTTTCTGCTACAGAGCTGGGGATGAGCCTGGGGTGGGGCAGGGATTGGATCAGGAGGAGCAGGAGAGATGTGCATCTGCTGTCAACCTACTTGTTTCCCTGGCAGGAGTGGCCTTGTGGTACCAGGGGGTGCCTGCTGGGGTTTGTGGCTGGGACAAAGGAACAAATAGGGGTAGGGAGGTTAAAAGGGAAGATCGGTGGGGTCCACGTGGGAGGGAGGCTGCAGAGCTGGGAAAAAGACTGGGGCTTGGGTCTGGGGGAACAGAGAGTTGAGACATCCTTTTAAAGCAGCTGATAATATAGCTACATTATAACAGAGAAATCTGAACCATAGGTTAAAACTACAGTGGAAACTATAAAAAATGTGTAGTCTTTCAGTTCTACAAATTAAGGTACTCTAATTTACAAAATAATTGGGGAAACAGAGGCTAGAAAAATATCCCGACATCTGAGTTGTCTGTGCAACAGCATTTGAGCCCATGAGTGCTCAGCCCATGAGTTAGAATGACAACTGATGCAACTTCCCTAAAGAATGGCTGTTTCCTTTAACCCAGTCAATTGGTAAATGGTGTTGAGGATCTAGAGCAGTGGTTCTCAACCTTCCTAATGCTGACAACCCTGTAAATATAGTTCCTCATGTTGTGGTGACTGCCAACCATAACATTATTTTTGTTGCTACTTCATGACTGTAATTTTGCTGCTGTTATAAATCACAAAGTAAATATACACGTTTTCCGATTGTCTTAGGTGATCCACATGAGAGTACTTTGACCTTACCAAGGGCCGAGACCCAAAGGTTGAGAACCAGTGATCTAGAGGGAATGAGGAGTCTCCTACTCTGCAACCTTCCTTTCTCTTTCCTCCCTTCCTCTTTCCTTCCTTTCTTTTTTGTCTTGTTTTCTGAGACAGGATTTCTCTGCCTAGTCCTGCCTGTCTTAGAACTCACTCTGTAGATCAGTCTGGCCTCAAACTCAGAGATCTGCCTCTGCCTCCCTAGTGCTGGGATTAAAGGCACGTGCCAACACTTCCAGGCCTCTGCAGCGCTGTTTCTATGAGGAGAGGTGCCCATACTGAGTTTATGTGGTTGTATGAGGGCAGTCAGGCAAGGCCACAAGTCTCCTCATGTAGCTAGTGTCCAATGCATGTGGGCATACAAGCCTTACCCATCTGATCTCTGGGAAATTAATCAAATTTGTATTATTTCAAAGATGAAGGGTATGGTGGGTCTTTCAGAGCCTGACATTTTTCCCCTTGTAGGTTTCTGGGGTTTCTTCTGACTTGGGAACTGATGACACTGCACTTGAGGCACCCATGGGAACATTTGAATGATGGGAACACCCCAAGAGGCAAGCTTTCTCTCCAGTACCATTTTACCCTATTACCCACTCTGTAGCAAGCAAGTTTATTTAGTATAGATGTACAGACACAGCTTCAACTGCCCTTTCCACTTCAAAGAACCCAACTATCTGAAGTATAGTGGGTATTAGTCCACTTACAAGTTGTGTCTTCATCAATACACATTACCGTTACTCTATCTAATTCAGAACATTCTTCACTTCGGATTTTAATGACCTGTTAGCAACTACATCCTATTTATCACTTCTACTCCCAGGCCTTCCAACCACGAATTTATGTTCGGTCTCTCTGAATTTGTATATTCTGCATATTTTAAATAATCATATGATCTCTGGTTCTTTATGATATTCTTTATTTTTGGATGTGGGTGGGTGAAGACAGAGTTTCTTTGTGCAGCCTCAGATGCCCTGGAACTAACTGTCGATTGATCTGGCCTCAAACTCAGCAGACATCCACCTGCCTCTGGCTTCCCTGTGCTAGGATTAGAAACATTTGTCACCACTTTCTGGCTGTGATTTTTTTAAAAACTTAGCATGTTTTTAAGGTTCTTAGATCATATTGTAACAAATATTAAATTAATGTATTACTTGGAATTAATTATGAAAATATTTAATTTAAAATTTAATTTAAAATTTCCTGTATTTGTTATGTAGCTCCAGAAATTATCAATCATGAAAAGTATACATTTAGTCCTGATTGGTGGGGACTTGGCTGTCTGATATATGAAATGATTGCGGGACATTCTCCATTCAGAAAATATAAAGAAAAAGTCAACCGGGAGGAATTAGAACGAAGAGTGAAGAATGAAACTGAGGAGTACTCTGAGTGGTTTTCAGAGGATGCCAAGTCCATCTGCAGCATGGTGGGTCAGCTTCCATGGAGGCAGGGAAACGCTTAACTCACTTCCTCTCTTTTGATGGTTCAGAAGGCAGTAGTCAAGTAGGAAGGCAGTCTTCGGAAGAAGGATAGCCACCCCTTCCCAACTTAAAGTCCTGGTTCAACACCACGACCAGGCTGAGGTGAACTCATCCAGGCCTCTCAGTAACCTACCTCCTTCCTGGGGCTCGTGTCTGGAATTTCATCTTAGGCAGACAATGAGAGTCGATCAAAGTGTCCAGCTCAAACTTGGGAAATGAATGGACAACTAGAGCAAAGCCTGAGAAAAATTCATGACTCCCCTTCTGTAGTGATATTATTTAAAGGAAGAATGGTGCCAAATTACTCTGTTTTCAAAAAACAGCTGCTGAGCCTGGCTCATTGACTCATTTTATGTGAAATTAAATATAAAATGTTTAATTTCTATACCAGTTTGAAATGGGAAGATTGTCTTTGCCAAATTCTTTTTCTTTAAATCATCACAGACTCTCTAACTCCAAGGGCAGCATGGGCCAGATTGACACCTACCTTACATATTTGATATTATAGTAGGACCTTCATCATCCACGAGACATGATGACGCCAGAGAGCAAGTCCTAACATAAAATCATAGAATAAGCCAGTAGCAATTGGGTGCCATCTGCCCTTAGGCCTTGGGTTTTTTTCCCCACCAATTGCTGGCTGCCTACACACTAAAGTTTCTTTGTTACTTGCTTAAAACGGTGCCTGTAGGCATTTTTTTCTTTTGCTGTCCTTTGATGAATTTTTAAAAATTTTCTTTCAATAAGGGTTTATTGAGTCAGTTAAGTCAATTAAGTAATCCCTCACAAGAATGCCCTTTTTCTCCTACTGGTTTGCCTCATCCAGCCTTGATAGGAGAGTTTGTGCCTATTCTTATTATAATTTGTTATGCTATGTTTATCTGATATCCCTGGAAACCCTGCTCTCTTTTTTTGGGTGGGGGTATAATTTATGAGAGTTAAAAGTGAAAAAAAAAATGCCCACAAGTAAACCTAATCTGGACAAGTCTCTTTAAGACTCCCTTTCCAAGTGATTCTAGATTATGTCCATTTAACAGCTACAAGCTACATCATGCTCAGTAACTACTGTGAAGACAAACAACTGGCTCTTTTTTATTTAATTTTTGTTTGTTTTTTTATTTCTTTTTTTGTCCTCCTTTTTTTGTTTTTTGTTTTTTATTTTCTTTCTTATTCTTTTAACAACTGGCTCTTAAACAATGGGTTAAGTTTCCCCACAAATGGATTGTAGGAAAGCATCTTAGGATACACATGGGTAACTCGCCCAAGAGCAGAGAGGGGACAAGAGTTTGGGCCAATTTTTTTTGATTGATAGTAAGTATGAAAAAAGGCTTTTCTGAGTTTGTGACAGTCATAAATATCTAAATAATACTTTTAGTCAGGCAGTGGTGGCACACGCCTTTGATCTTAACCCTTAGGAAGCAGAGGCAGACAGATCTCTGTGAGTTCATGGGCAGCTAGATCTACAGAGCAAGTTCCAGGACAGCCAGAACTACATAGTGAGACCCTGGCCTACCCTTCCCCCACCCCAGTGAAAAGAGATTTTGGGGTGTGTAGTGGCACATGGCTCTAATCTCAGAAGTCTGGAGGTGCAGATATGCATATGAAATTTTCAAGATCAGCCTACACTACAAGACCCTGTCTTGAAAAAACTCAGTGACTCAGGAGATTGTTCAGTAGGTTAAAATACTTGTCACATACGTCCAATGGACTAAGTCTTATCTCTAGAATCTATGCCAAAAGCCCGATGTGGTGGCACATATCTGTAATCCCTGAACTCCTAGAGTTAGAATAGGTGGCAGAGATAGGAGAATGATCTGGAAGTTTGTGAGACCAGCTAGCCTGGAATATACAACACAGCAGCAGTTGTTTTATTGATTTTTGTTTTACACTGCAAACATGAGGACTTTATTTTTTTAATTTTTTTATTTTATTATTGTTAATCATCCATTCGTTTACATCTCAAATGACATCCCACTTCCCTGTTACCCCTCCACAGCAGCAGTTGTTGCCTCAAAAAGATGGAATACAAGAATGAACTCCTGATTTAGAAAACTGACCCCTGACCTCCACACATGCACTGTGGCATGTACCCACACTCACACAAACTCATAAATAAAACCGAAAGGGGGGGGGGAGTAGAAATGATGTTAGAGACAGGAGAGAGACAGGGTTAAATATATACAGTTTCTAGAAGGAGGCTTGCTCAATTTTTGACTTGGGGTCCTTATTATTCTAATGATTAAAGATTTCTTTTTATAAATTCAACAGCATTGAAATAATGTTTCTGAATTTACAACTCTATCTCCTTGGTAATTATCTCTTAATTCCTTTAACATTTTTACTTGAGGATTGACTTACTCAAATGGCGTATTTTTCTTGAGACAGATTTTATATAGCTCTGGCTGGCCTGGAACTCACTATACGTAGATCAGGTTGACTTCAAGAGATCCACCTGCCTATGCCCAAGTGCTGAGATTAAAGGAGTTCACCAGGAGGCATGGCTCGTCCAGCTCCAATCTCTTGATCAGTCATGGCAAGACTTGAGTTTTACTGAAACCGTAATCTACTTACTTAAGTCTGAATCCACAGTTTGGTTGATACTTAGGAACTAGAGTGGCTATTAACTTGGATATATGTCCTTTCTGCCACTCTTACTTCTTTGGTTGCTTTTGCTTTGTTTTGGTTTTTGGCTTTTCAAGGTAAGAGTTTCTCTGTGTAGCCCTGACTGTCTATCCTGGAACTCACTCTGAAGACCAGGCTGGCCTTGAACTCACAGAGATCTGCCTGCTTCTGCCTCCCAAGTGCTAAGGTTAAAGGTGTGCGCTGCCTGGGTTGTTAAAGAGGACAGTTTTGATTACATTTTTATCCTAAGAGCTTCAGCTGATTGCTTCTCTCCTGCGTAGTTACTCATCAAGGATCCAAGTAAACGGCTGGGCTGCCAGAGTGATGGAGCCTCTGCTGTAAAGCAGCACCCAATATTCAAGGATATTAACTTCAGCAGGCTGGAAGCAAATATGTTAGATCCACCTTTCATTCCTGATGTAAGTATTTTACCCAGAGTAGCTAGGTCCCCAAGAATACTGATTTCTATAACAGTCTTTTGTTAAAACACCCTTGGTATAGGTGGGTTCTGCGCTATGAAATCTGAGATCTGTTCTTTCTTTCTTAATTTCTTTCTTTCTTTCTTTCTTTGTTTCTTTATTTCTTTCTTTCTTCTCCTCCTCCTCTTCTTCCTTCTTCCTTCTTCCTCCTCCCTCTTCTTCCTCCTCTTCCCTCCCTCCTCCTTCCCTCTCTCCTCCTCCTCCCCCTCCACTTTACCACCCCCATATCCTCAGGCAGACCCTAAGTAATCTCTGGCTTCCAGACCTGGTATGTGCCGTCTATCACTGCTAGAGTAACCAAACTCTGTGTCTTTCCCAATTCTCAGTGACATTTCAGACCTGCTTGGCATGGCCTTTAAGGCCCTCTGTGTGCCACTGTTCCTATTATGACCTCCGTGCTGTTTACCTCCACCCATGCGCTCACCCCTTGTTCTGGACTGTGCTTTAGTCTGGAATGTGAGGCCCTCTCTGCTTCTCACACACTATTGAGACTGGAGCTGTCAATATATCTGCTTCATCATGAATATGCTATTGGGATAAAAATGTCATGCCGACAAAAGCACAGGGCCTGGCACTTGTCTGTGCTTGGTACATAAGATAGGACATAATAAGTATATTAGTAAATATAACATATAATAAGTGAACTACTGATGAAAAGATGATTAAGTGAAGATAACCTGGACTCTACCCTTAGTAGTCTGCTACAGACACATTCTAAAAATGGGAAGATAAAGTAAGTTTTCTTTGTTGGATGGAATTAAGATAGATCTACAATTAATGTAGTTTTATTAAGCCTATCCAGTCTTGATATGCTTGCTTAATATCCATAGTATTTGTTATAGTGGTAACTACTTCTGTAGAACTAATTTCTACTTGACATATTCAGGGCACTATCTCCAGCATAGCTCTAGGCTGAAGGCAGAGGAGGAGAAAGGTAGATAAGTAAGAGAGTGCCTCTGCTTCGAGAGACATGCAGGAAGACAAACTGACTGGCATTCTGGGAAAGTGTTGCTGACAGTGAGGCATGTATAATATGGACTTCACATGGCTGTCAGGTCTGGAGATGGGGCTGCTTGGGTGAAATGCAGGGAAAACAGGCCAAGGTAGTTTCTCAGGAGGGAGGGGGAACACACTGGATATGGGCCATCCTAGACTGTCTATGTCCTTGTCTTAAACAAATTGCCCCAATTGGAGGCAATTTAGCAAACTCTGGATATTTTGCTTGCAGAATTAAGACTCTCGGTTTGTAGGGCAGTATTAGTCTGGGCTTTTGGCCTAGATGTGCTTCAAGAGAGGGCTTGCCGGTCTTATCCTTCACTTTGTGGGATAGATGAGAATAAGAACAATGCTGACCAGGGACCTGCAGATTACCACTGTGATCATGAAATGCAACATTTGGTCAACCCAGCAAACAGTGCAATGACTCTTTAGTACTGTTGATGTATTTTGCAGTAGTTACAGAAATATGTGCTTTGTGTTCTCCTCAGCCCCAGAAGGGCAATCAAAGCTGTGCAGGAATGGAGTCCCAGGCCTTGACAGCCTTGAATGTTTATCTGACTGACCTCTTGCTCCTAAGAACAGTACCAAGGTAGAGGCTGCAAGCCTGGGTCCTAATCCTAGAGGAGAAATTGCTAGCAAGAATGTTGCTTCTACTTTTCATCCAAATGCTAAGGAGATACTTTGCAGGTAGGATGCAGGTAGGTAGTCAGGGTTTCTATTCCTGCACAAACATCATGACCAAGCAGCAAGTTGGGGAGGAAAGGGTTTATTCAGCTTACACTTCTACATTGCTGTTCATCACCAAAGGAAGTCAGGACCGAACTCAAGCAGGTCAGGAAGCAGAAGCTGATGCAGAGGCCATGGAGGAATGTTTCTTACTGGTTTGCTTCTCCTGGCTTGCTCAGCCTGCTTTCTCACAGAACCCAAGACTGCCAGCCCAGGGATGGCACAACCCACAGTGGGCCCTCCCACCCTTGATCACTAATTGAGAAAATGCCTTACCGCTGGATCTCATGGAGGCATTTTCTCAACTGAAGCTCCTTTCTCTGTGATAACTCCAGCTTGTGTCAAGTTGACACAAAACCAGCCAGTACAGATGCTTAGTGCCAGAAGCAGGGTAAAAACTGTCTCTAGGGGATCCCACAGCCAGTGCTCTCCATGCTTGTTCACAGCTCTCTGTCTCCACAGAAGTAACCACACTATCCTTCTATAGCTTTAGTCTTTGCAATCTTTTTTTTTTTTTTTCTGCAGAGAAGGAAAGAGATTTTTATGAGGGGTATATGAACACCTGTGTATGGAGGGCTGGAGCAAAGATGCAACAGGATCTGTGACACTAAAAGTTCCTCAAGAGAGCTGGAGTAGTTAAGAGCACTGACTGCTCTTCCAGAGGTCCTGAGTCCAATTCCCAGCCACCACATGGTGGCCCACAGCCATCTGATGCCCTCTTCTGGTGTGTCTGAAGAGAGCAACAGTGTACTCACATACATAAATAAATATTTTTTTAAAAGGTTCCTTGAGAAAATTGACACAGGAACTGCTATGTCACAGAATATGCATGGTGTAAATTAGAAAATTACTTTGAATAGAGGGCCTTGGCAATGAAGGGGTGGGGAGGAGGGGAGGAGTATGTGTGGCCTTGTTCTTTTAAATTAAGAGAGCTCAGAGTTGCTTTAGGACTGGGAATGTAGTTAAGTGGTAGGGTGCTTGCCCAACATATGGCTATGTCTAACATAGGTCCTATGTCTAATCCTCAGCTTTTGAAAATTAAAAACAAACCAGCCTTTTCAGCTAGATATAGTACTGGGGATGGTCAAGGCAGCCACATTGTGAGCTCAAGGACAGCCTAGGCTGCCTAGCCCTGTCTCAAAATTTCAGAAGAAAAACATAACCAAACAGCTAAACAAGAAAAGAGTTATTCAAGATGTCTCATAGGCTGATGCCTCTCTTTGTTCTTGGTCCCCAGCCTCAGGCCATTTATTGTAAGGATATCTTGGATATTGGGCAGTTCTCTGTGGTAAAAGGAGTCAACCTGGACACCAATGATGAGATCTTCTACACCAGATTTTCGACAGGGTGTGTCACCATCCCCTGGCAGAATGAGGTACTACTCTTTCTAGCAGAGTAGGTTTATGTTAGTTTTACAATGGTGTGTGTGTCTGTGTGTGTGTGTGTGTGTGTGTATGTGTGCGCGCAGGCGTGCTCGCATGCATACGTGAGCAAAGAAAATTTATGCAAAGGACTTGACCATGGGGTTGGAGATTTAGCTCAGTGGTAGAGTGTTTGCCTAAGTGCAAGGCCCTGGGTTCGGTCCTCAGCTCCGGAAAAAAAAAAAAAAAAAAAGGACTTGACTATGAGGACTAGATCATGATAAACTAAGACCATGCCAGAAGCATGGCAGCTACTCAGGTCCTAGTTACAGGAGGTGAGCAAAAAGTGATCTTGGGAATTGCCTGCCACCCTAGAGTTCTGCTCCATAAGCAGGGCTAGCTAGTAGCTTGGCTCCAGTGGAATTAGCTTTTTGGAAGGTACACTTCAAGAAAGAGGAACAAGAGGCCACTTTATTATTTCGAGAGGTCAGAAACCAGGAGTCTAGGAACATGGACCCAGAGAAGTTCTGGGAGCTATAAGATGCCCAGCATTGAGATCGGGTACTGGCTGAGAGCTGACAGCACTAGGAGATCACAGAACCTCTCATGGTGTCTCCAAAGATGCTTTGTCCTGTCTTCTATGCATACAGATGATTGAATCTGGATGTTTCAAGGACCTCAATGAAGAGGAAGATTTGCCATCACTTGGAAAAAACAAGATGTGTTCCTCCATTCTCAGACCAAAGAGAAACTTCTTCCGTAGACTCTTCAGAAGAACGGTAAAAAATCTTTTGCAAAAGTAAATTGTTGTGGCTGGGGCTGTTGCTTCAGGTAGGACATTTGCATAGTAGAAGCAAGGGCTAGGATTCTGAGAATCAGTGGTGTGTGTGTATTTACACTCCCCCTCCCAATATGTAACAAAAGGAAAATATTTTCTAAGGAAAACAGCACTTTTGAGGAGGGTTCAAGACAGGGTTCCTCTGTGTAGCCTTGGGTGTCCTTGAACTCATTTTATAGACCAGGCTGGCCTTGAGTTCAGAGATCTACCTGCCTCTGCCTCCTGAATGCTGGGATTAAAGGTAAAAGAATTACTGTGAGTTTGAGGCCAGCTCACTGCTAGTGAGGCCTTGTCAGAAGAGAAGGAAGAGAAGAGGAGGAAGAGGAGGAGGAGGAATAAGAGGAAGAAGAAGAGGAGGAGGAGGAGGAGGAGGGAGGAGGAAGAGGAGAAAACAAACCTACAGAGACAGAATGGACACCACACACACACACACACACACACACACAGAGAGACAGAGAGAGAGAGAGAGAGAGAGAGAGAGAGAGAGAGATTGAGAGAGAGATATTTCATATAGTTTAAATGCAATATGATTCTATTTAAAGCTTACCCAGAATAGTCTTAACAGTGCTGCTTGCTGTTGGTGGAAAGATTGTTCTGAGCCACAAAGCAATGACTCTTAGCACTGAAGCTGCTTCCTGGTTTGGTGACAAAGCATTTTGACCTTGCTTAAAGGTCAGCATCTGATGGAACTCTCACAAACAAAGCATGTTCAGTCCTCTGTGTTCTGATTCCAATGACTGCTCTCTCATGTCCAAGTACACAGGAAAAGCAGGTTCCCTTCTAAAAGTGGAAATTGTTTAAAGAAACTTTCTGCAGTAACACTATTCTTGCTCAATAGCCAGGGAAGACCCTGTCCTCCTCCCTCAGCCTCCTGAGTGCTGGAATTAAAAGTAAGTGACAACACACCTGATAAGGTTAGAAAATAACCAAGCAAAAGGTCCTATGAGTGGATTGTTTTGCTTTTTAACCTTTCAAATATTTTTTTCCTTTTTCTTTTTTTCTTGTACCTATCATTTCTTGAGGAATTTACTAAGATTTTTTTGATAGCATCCTAATTTGTATTTTTTTTTCAATACAGAAAAACAAGATGTCAGTGGGTAAAAATATCCCAAAGTGATTGTTGTTATGACCACATTTTCTTTCTTAACTAGGGGATATGTAAATGAACTGACCAAATGAGTCTATTTCTGTATACAGTTAAGTCCTATTGGATGTTCCTCCTTACCCTGAGTCCGTAAAAGACATCCACTGAAGACCTTGCCACTGATAGAATATAGTTGTACAGTATGGAGCACCTTCTTACCATGGTACCTGTTGGTGAAGGAGCCAGTGAGTCTCATTTGTCTTCTGCACTCACTCAACTATTGAATTTGATTTAGCATGCAACAGTAACGAAGCAGCAAAACTCATCTTGAGGCAATACCTCTGTATATAAATTAAGCATATGCCTTTAAATGTTATTTTTCGAAGTACAGGGATAGAAGTTAGGACCATTTGTATACCTGATAAGTACTCTAACAATGAGCTCCATGTGCACTCTCCCCACCTTTTATTTTTAAGATGTTTTTGAAATACACTTAGGTACACTAAGTTGTCTGTGCTAGTCTTAAATTTGAGATCTTGGCTCAGTTTCCTGAGTAGCTGGGAATACATATAGAATTCCATTTCTTGAAGTAAATAAGAAAAATATATTGAAAGTTTTTGTTGGCCTCGCAATTAGTATCCTCCTAGTTTCGAGAACATTATATCATTTGTTCCCAGATATCTTTGGAGATTGGTTCCAAGATGCCAAAGTGATAAATGGACAGTGTTTACATACAAGCCGCAGAATGTCTGATTGCTTTAAATCACCTCTAGATTACATAAATACATAATACAATATACAAATAGTTATCATAGCATGCTTTTACACTTACATGTCATTTAAAAATTACATTACATTTAAAAATTGCATTATGAAAATTTAAATCATTTGACTTAAATTTTTTTTTGACTATTTTTGATTCGGGGTTGGTTGAATCCATGTTTATAGAACTTAGGGCTACTCAAGCAAGCAAAGCTGTTTTGGCATTAGAGACATAGCTTAGGCTGGCCATTGTGCTGTTTGTTGCAGGGCTGCCTGAACATTGTCCCCAGTGAGGAGAGGGAGCCAACAGAACATTGACCATTCACTGTGCAGACCACAAAGCAAGACCCTGGTGTTAAGAAGGAATCTATCACATACTCAGTGTCTTGTCCTTTCCATAAATTGTAATAAACGGTCTGTAACACTGTTTATAATGTGCTTTCATGTATTTTTTACATTAATACTTGTATTGTCTTTTTACTGACGCTGGATTAAAGAAGAACCCTGAGAATACCACAGTGTGCTCTGAAGCTCCCAAGTGTGGATTCTTGTGCATTTGAGCAGTTTTCCAAGTCTTTTCTCTGTATCTCTGTCCTAATACTTTTCAGAACCCTGTTCAGTTTTCCTTCAACTTTACTTAGGTCTTGCTGAACTATGAGTGCCATTTTTATAAACTCATAACTCTCTCCCAGAGTCATAGATTCTTCCTTTTTTTTCAATCTCCCCTCCCCTGCCTGCTTTGGTACTCACTTTATGCCTGGAGGTCTGGGGTGGATTTTAGGCCCAACATGTAGTTAAATGTTACCTGAAGCCACACACCATTTTCCTGGAACTATGCTATATCACATGCAAAGTGAAAAAGTTTTCCTTATAGTCCATTGATGTCTCTTATGTTCTGACTCAAACCCAGTTCTAGACAGTTTTCTGATTCCTCATCTACTTGGACTGTTCCTTTCTGAGTTGAATGCAGTTAAGCTTCTGTTATATTGTCAAATGGACCACATTTCCATTTCACCCCTATTATTTGGATGATGAGCACTACATCTTGTTTCTTTACATACATCTTGAGGGCCAAGTGGAGGTGATGCATCGAAACATGAAAGAACACTGTTGATCTTCTAATATAGAACTAACTGGGCTCAGGAAAGAATAGAGCTTGCCTTGTGGGAGGAATGTTATACTTGATGTAGACTTCATTAATGAATATGGCCACTAGTGATGGCCAGGGGGAGGGCCACTCCCTGGGACTGTTTGTGCTTTTGTGATACTTGTTGTCCAATTACAAAAGTAACTGTGAAGTATGGTGATGCTGTAGTGAGGAGGGCTTCATTTGTGTATCATCACTTTAGTGGGATGCAAACCAGGGGATTTTAGTCAGGGTTCTCTAGAAGAACAGAACTGATAGAATATGTTATAAAGGGGATAGGTCAGATTAGCTTGCACAGTATGGTCTGAGAACCCGACAGCTGCTCAGTCCTTGCGTCTGGAAGCCTTAGCAGTCTCAATTTGGAACTGAAGGCTTGAAGGACTCCTGGAGAGTTGCTGATTTTCAGTCTATGTTAGAAGGCTGAAGAAGCTGGGTTATAATGTCCATGAAGCATGACAGCAATAAGGGCAAATGCAGCCTTTGAAAAGCAGCCCTGCTTTTCCTTCTGACCTCTTTATATCTAGGCTGCCTCCAGAAGGTGCTGCCTACTCTGGGGGAGGGTCTCCAATCTTCAGTTAAACCTTCCAGGAAATACTCTCATGGAGGTCAGAAGACAACTACACGAGTTGACTTTTTTCCTTCTACCACATAGGTTCCAGGGATTGAACTCATTTCGTTAGGTTTGACATCTCTCTCCAACCTTTAAATTGCTTTTGTCAGGACTATTTTGTCTCAACAACAGTAAAAGAAAAGAAGATACAAAGACTCCATTGCAACTTCAGCTTCACCTTTCTGACTTCATGTGGTGAAAGCCTCAGATCTGTTTACAAGGACTTCAAACTTGCCACACAATGTTTAGACTTAGTGATTCTTAAGACTCTATGACCTGCCTAATCCCATCTGTTTCATTCCTATAACGTTTATACCATATGTGCAATACTGCCAGAATTCTGCTGCCAGCTTGGAATGGAGCCTGATCCCCTTGGACCACAGTTGTATCGGTCCCTTTGATGATCCTGGAAAACACTTCCCTAACCACTAGTAGTCAATTCCTTCAGCAGCAATCTTATTTTAGAGTCATTCCCTTCTGGTAAATGAATGTGCATTTTCGCAAGATGAAAATGTTAGTGGGTTGGGGGATTTATCTTTGAGATAGCTTTCCTTTTGTTTCAGTGCAGAATGCCAGGGTTCTTCATCTGTACTCTCCTTGTCATGTATCTTTCCTTGCCAAACTTCACAGTGATCTTTCTGCTCTGGTCTCCCCTCTTCTCCCTCCGCACACTCTCCTTCTCTCTCTGTCTCTGACTGTAGACTTGGATAAAGAACAGTAAGCAGTAACCATGACACAACCTGAATGAAATCCTGCCTTGACATTTCCACCAAAAAAATTTAATCCATTATATTTAAATTCAGCTTCACTCAAGTTCTTTGGACGTTCACTGAATAGAGTTAGGTTGTTTGCTAGACTATCACATGCTATTGGCTAGTATCTGATCAAGTTCTCCTTCCCCTCTGAAGCTTCATGAACCAGGTCCCTGACTGTCTACTGACATTTCTCTCAGTATCCTTTGTATATGCATCTTCCTTGATGCTTTTCACCTTATCTTTTTATTTATTTATTTTTAGTTTTTTTTTTTTTTTTTTTTTTTTTTTTTTTTTTTTTTTT
>JADRCH010000051.1:5499025-5626773 GCA_019843965.1 Rhynchomys soricoides | reverse complement strand
TTTTTGGTTTTTTAAGACAGGGTTTCTCTGTGTAGCCCTGGCTGTCCTGGAACTCACTCTGTAGACCAGGCTGTCCTCGAACGCAGAAATCCACCTGCCTCTGTATCCCAAGTGCTGGGATTAAAGGTGTGCTCCACCACTGCCCGGCTTTTGAGACATTTTTTAAAAAACTTTTTTAAAAGCCAGGTACAGTAGCATGTTTCTATAATCCCAGAGCTGGAATGGATGGACACAGGTGGACCCCCATAGCTCATAGCCAACAAGTCTAGGCAATTGGTGAGTACCGGATTCTGTGAGTGAAAAACCTTACCTCAAAAGATAAGGTGAAGCCGGGCAGTGGTGGAGCACGCCTTTAATCCCAGCACTCGGGAGGCAGAGGCAGGCGGATTTCTGAGTTCGAGGCCAGCCTGGTCTACAGAGTGAGTTCCAGGACAGCCAGGGCTACACAGAGAAACCCTGTCTCGAAAAAATTAAAAAAAAAAAAAGTCTCAAAAAAACAAAACAAAACAAACAAACAAAAAAAGATTTAAAGTGAAAACTGATCAAAGAACTAAAGGAAGACAGATTTGATAACATTTTCATTGCAGTAATAGAGACTATTTTATCAAGTGTCCAAAAAAACAGAGGAGTGAGCTGACAGCACCCAAGAGGACAAAAGGAAGCTCTAGCCACAACCTGGCTCTCTACCCTGTGCCTGCCTCATGATTCATTTAAGTAAACTGTCTGCCCTTGATACTTTTCAGTGTTGTTGTAGTAAACGATCATTTGTCACACATTCCTGGTTGCCCTTCTCTAGGATCAATTATTGGATCTCTGTCTGTTGTTTGGGCTTTGTGCCTATTTTAAGACTTTGGAGATACTAGGTCAATTTCTCCACTGTGTTAAATTCTAAATGACTGTTTTGTGAAGTATGCCAAACTTTTCTGTGAACCTTAAAAAACTGTCCTTTTGAAAAGGAATGATCATTGTTTGAAGGGATGGATCTATATTGTGGGTATACATTATCAAAACATCATGTATTATTCTTACAATAGGTTTTCTTATGTATATTAACCTTTAAATTTGTTTTTATTTTATGTGCATTGGTGTTTTGCCTGCATGTATGTGTGAGATCTTAAGAGTGTTAGATCTTAGAGTGACAGTTGTGAGCTGCCATGTGGGTGCTGGGATTTGAACCTGGATCCTCTGGAAGAGCAGTCAGTGTTCTTAATGACTGAGCCATCTCTCCAGTCCCAGTTAAATTTTGAGACATGGTCTCTCTATACAGTCCAGCTGGCCTCAAACTTACAGAGATCCACCTACCTCTATCTCTCAAGGGCTAGGATTAATATCGTTCACCTTGCATCTGGCTTGACAGCCCTTTTTAGAAGGCTTTCTCATCAGATACTCTGTTCAGGCTTATAATGAAGTTCTAGGCAGATGACTTTCTTCCTGGAAAGGCTAGACTTATATTGCCTTATATGATGACTTATATGGTAGTCTCAGTGACACATAGATTCCCCAAAACTGGTTAAAATTTAGTGTAGATGCATCTAGTAGTATAACTAGGACTTAGACAAAATGGAAATGTTTTGCTCTATCACAACAGAAAGAAATCCAGAAATGGGCAGGCAGCTAGAATGATAGCGCCAGCTTCTTTCAGCTCCATCATCCCAGGATGTGAGTTTTATGCTGACCTAAAATGACTGCTGTACTTCCAAGCAGCACGTTCTGTTATAAGTGCCAGGAAGAAAGTGGATGTACCCTTTCCTTTCCAGAACACCTCCTAGAAGCAGTACTACTTCTGCTTATATCTCACTGGTCAGGACTTACTTTGTCAGGTGATTATAGTTAGCTGTGGTATCTTAGCTAAATGGCAGCTTGCCCAGATTTTACAACCAACCAACCACCACCCACCACCCACCACGCTGTAGTGCTGATAAGGTCAGGTCAGGGTAACTGCTAGAATGCAGTTTGGTTTTATGGATGGAACTATATCTGTTATCACCTAATAATTTATAAACGGAGACACGAACTCCTTAGAGTATCAGAGTGGTCTGTGTTTGGAGAGTAGTTGGTGGCCTTGTTTCTTTCTGTTTCTGACGGGTCTCTCTGTGTAGCCAGTCTGGCTTGGAACTCACTAGGTAAAGCTGTCCTTGAACTTTAAATCCTCCTGTCTCAGCCTCCCTACTGCTGGGATTACCAGCATGTACCACTAAGTCCTAAAAATCTTTATTGGAAGTAAGGTTACTAGATCTTAACTCAGTTACTTATGTTTCCATAAAAATTAGGACACAGACACAGAGGGGTGATGATGTGAGGCCTCAAGTGGAAGATGCTCTGCCAACACCTTGATTTTGTATTTTTAGTTTGAAGGACTTTGAGACTATAAATGACTATTGCTAGCTCCCAGGCACAGCAGTGTAAGCCAACCAATATACCTATTGTTGCCAAACAAATTACCAGAGTATAGTTGCCGAGCAAAACATGTTTATAACTATACTGTTTCTGTGGTTCCAGAATCTGGGCCCAGCTTACATAGGTCCTTTGTTACTACTTCTCACAGTGGGCAGTTAGGTTCCAGTGCCTCATCTGAGAGCTTGGCTTCAAAAGAATCACCTTAGAGCTTCAGTGGTATTGGCAGGGTTTACTTCACATGTGAGCTGATGGACCACCAATGTCTGTCCTGACTGTTGGCCTTGGGCAGTTCTTTATGTCAAGTCTTGCCAATTGTTCTTAATCAATGTATATAAGCTGAGAAGTTGGTAGTTAGCAAGACTGAAGTTACATTTGTACCTAACAGTGTGACATCCCATTATCTTTGCCTTGTATTGGTTAAAAGTCAGTTACTAGCTGCCCATACTTGGGAGCAGGGATGTCATGACCTAGAAAATGCCAGAGGCAGGGCTCACTGGGCCTTCTTCCAAGTCTGCCTACTAGCAACTACCAGCCCCAGCCAGCTGTTAGAGACTGCCTCATGTGAGAGCTGGCACTGGCTCTGTGCATCCAATAGTGGCATTAGTAACAGGAGGGGCATAGAATCTAAAGACTGTTTCTCTGCTGGCTTTCCCAGTTTAACAGGGGTGAGCTTATACCCCTATAGGAACAGTGTTGGTTTCTGTATACTTGACCATTTTGTGAAAATGGAGTGCCTTATGGCTATGGAATAGGGCATTTGAGTCTTATGGTTTCTCACTGCATGGATCACCTCCAGACAGCTCTTTCTGAAGCTGGCACTTTTTTTTTTTTTTTTTTTTTGAGACAGGGTTTCTGTGTAGCTCTGGCTGTCCTGGAACTCACTTTGTAGAACAGGCTGGCCTTTAACGCAGAGAGCCACCTGCCTCTGCCTTCTGACTGCTGAGATTAAAGGTGTGCTCTACTACTGCCTGACTAACCCCCCCCCCCTTTTCTTTTGAGACAAGTTCTGATACAGCCTACGTTGACTTGAATTCACAATGAAACCAAGGATAAAGCTAGAATTCCTGATCCTCCTCCTACCTGCTGAGTGCTGGGATTACAGGCATGATTACCACTCCTGGTTTATAAAGTGTAGGGATTGAACCCAGAGCTTCGTGCGTGCTACTCAAAGCATTCTACAAATGCTGTGCATTTTAAGGCATGCACCACCATGCCTGGCTGAAGCCAACACTTTTTGCTGGGCAGACTGCAGGAGCTGCCTGGGTGTATCCACACCATTCTCAGCTTCCTGCTTTAATTGCCCACCTTTGGGAGGTGGAGGCTCTAGAGACAAGAACCTCAGCCCTGGTGGCAATGTGACCCATTGTAGGTCCTGGCTGATGACCACAGCAGTTCCCAGGGTCCGGGTCTCACTGTAGAGTGTCTGACCAAAGTTGCACGAACCACAGCCTTTCTTTGGGCAACTACTGCTGCCTGCCGGAAACCCTTTCTCAGCCTTCTCTACCGCAGACCCTTCTGGTGCCTCGGAGTCCACGGATCATAAGGGTTCTTTGGTCCTCAATACGGGTCACTCTGGTTCCCTTCTCATTGCAGGGAACTCCCCGCACGCTGCACTCGGGACTGAAGCTCAGGCCACTGCCTGGCTTGTGGAAGAGGGAGCCTCTCAGGGTTTCGGGTTCCGAGCTCCACAACCGCCTTCCCGGTGACTCCAGGTGTAGGGTGGCTTTATGCAGGAAAATTTCTTCGCTGTCCTTCCCCTTTCCAACTTTCCCTTCCTTCCGAGTCTCCCCAACTCCTCTGCCCACCTCCTCACGTCTTTCCTAACTCTGATTTCCGGCCGCGGCCTTAAAGCCCACTCTCGGTTTAGCTCCGCCCCTCATTTAGCAGCCCGCCCCGCCCACCTTATCCTCCCTCTAAGAGGGACTTGCTTTTCACGGGAAGGGGCGGGGCCACATCGGCGGGGCGGAGAGTCTTTAAACTAGCACAGGCCCCCGCACGCCTACGTCCAGACATCTGGAAAGAAGACGACACATCCGCCTGTCAATTCTGCGGGTCTGGCGTGGCCTCGCCTCCGCCGGCATGACGTCACGGGACGCACTCGCCGCGAGGGTTGCCGGGACGGGCCCCAAGATGGCTGGGCGCCTTCGTTCCGCTTCTGCCTGCCGCGCAGAGCCCCATTCATTTCCTTGCTGCTAAGTGGCTCCGCGTAGTGCGAGTAGGTTCCACGCCTTCAGGGTCCGTCCCGTCGGGCAGGAGGCCGTCATGGCAACCCTGGAAAAGCTGATGAAGGCTTTCGAGTCGCTCAAGTCGTTCCAGCAGCAGCAGCAGCAGCAGCAGCAACAGCAGCAGCCGCCGCCTCAGGCGCCGCCGCCACCGCCGCCTCCGCCGCCTCAACCCCCTCAGCCGCCGCCTCAGGGGCAGCCGCCGCCACCACCGCCGCTGCCAGGTCCGGCCGAGGAGCCGCTGCACCGACCGTGAGTCCGGGCGCCGCAGCTCTCGCCCGGGGCCCGCGCCTCTGGCCTGCGTGCTGGGCATGGCCAACGCGGTCCCCTGTCCAGAGGGTCAGGGTACCTCCCTGAGGCCAGGCCTTCCCGGCCCGGGCCCTTGCCTTGTGAGGTCTTTGGCTTTCCTCAGAGGAGACAGAGCCTGGTCAGGCCAGCGAGGGACTCGCTGAGGGGCGTCACTACTTCAGTGCCTTCGCCGTTCCCAGTTTGCGAAGTTAGGGAACGAACTTGTTTCTCTCTTCGGGAGAAACTGGGGCGGTGGCGCACATAACTGTTGTGAAGAGAACTTGGAGAGGCAGAGATCTCTTGGGTTACCTCCTCATCAGGCCTGGGAGCTGGGAGTGCAGGACAGTGTGAGAGATGTGCGAATAGTGGATGACATAATGCTTTTAGGAGGTCTCGGCGGGAGTGCTGAGGGCGGGGGAATGTGAACGCATCCAATGGGATATTCTTTTTCCAAGTGACACTTGAAGCAGCCTGTGACTTGAGGCACTCCGTACTCTCCAGGCGTTTCATTTAGTTCGTGATGCAGTGTAGTTAACAAGGTTTTAAGCATCGCCGGAGAAATGTGCTTCTGTGTGTCTGCAGGCAGTTGGATGAGTTGTATTTGCCAAGTACATGGTGAGTTACTTAGGTGTGATTATTAATAAAAATTATAAGTGTGTGCATCTATATGAAAGAGCTGCCTATCTATTTTCTATTCTATATAAAACGGATACATTGGTGGTGTGCCGTTTACACCGGGAAATGAATTTTACTAGTGTTGCAGTCAGACTTGTTTTAGAACATGAGCCACTCAGACTCTGTAGATAACTCCTGTGCCAGTAAAATTCCTGTTTAGTTCTTTGCTGACGTCTTATAGATCTTTGGAAACTCGCTGCTTGTGATTGGAGAGAATATTGAAACAGAAGAGAGAGACCATGAGTCACAATGCTCTAAGAGAGAAGAGATGCTCCAAACATTTCCTGAAAGTCCATGCTGAGTGTTCAGCCCTGTGCTCTCTTGCAGCTCAGGCCTTTCTCTCAACTCTGGGCATTTTATTTCTACTCTGAATTTGAATAATTAATAAAGAGAACTTTAAAAAAATAAAGATTTGGGGAGAAATGTTGGCTTATTTGATAGAACAAAATATAGGAATAAGTTTTTCTTCTGTAAGGTGAAAAGTGTGAATAGAAAACTTCTTATCTCTAGATAAGTAATTTATTTATTTATTTTTGTTTTTGAGACAGTCTCACTGTGTAACTCTTTATGACCTGGTACAGAGATCCATCCTCCTGCCTCTGCCTCCTCTGTGCAGGGATTAAAGGCATGCGGCACAATGCTTGGCTGTTCAAATACTTTGTAGTTGTTTAGATTATTATCATGACTCTGCCTCTCTGGGTGGTAGAAATTGTGGAAGTTTACATATTCTCCATATCTTCTGTAAACCTTTGTGTGTGTGTGTGTGTGTGTGTGAGAGAGAGAGAGAGAGAGAGAGAGAGAGATCTGTGCCTGCTTCAAACTCAAATTAGTTTGTTTTTGCATAAGTAATTCATTAACATGACACAGTCCCAAAGATAAAAAAGGTTAAATAATGAAACCTTCTCCCTCTCCATTTTCCTAACTCTGTAGCCAGGAGCAAGCTCTATTACACTTCATTTGTCCTTCCAGATAAAATTTGGGCATATGTTAGGACATATTTTTAAATTATTTACAAACAAAAGTATTTTGGAACAAAAGATTTTAAAAGCTTTCTTGTTTTTGTTTTTAAAAAACTTGTTACTACACTGTACATCACTAACTGTAACATTTTCCAAAATCAGCTCCATTAACGTATATCTCATATTTCTAAGTACTTTGCTGTTGAAAAACCAAGTGTTCATTAATAATAAGTAACAAACTCACTGCTTGGAAGCTTTGATTTTGGCATTTTGTCCACTTGCTTCAGCTAAAAGTCTTTTTTTTTTCAAAGTGAGACCAGCCAAAGCAGTTTTAGAATGAGTCTGTTCTATTTTTATGGCTCTCATTGTGTTCCATAGAGCCAGTGTCACAGCCATGCGTGGGCTTCTGTTGAAATAGCTGAGAACTTGCTCTCTGCTCAGCTGTCTGAAGTGGGTCTGATAGGCCTTAAACAGTTGACATTCACCTTTAATAGTCCTCACTAGTTTTCCCTTATCGTAGTCATTCATTTATCAATATTTGCTGATCATCTCCTGTATGCCCAGCATTATTCTAGTTGCAGCTTTTAGCAGGGAACAAAGTTAAGCCTCATGAAGCTAAAATTCTTGGGAGGGACATAGACAGTAAGCAAGATAGTTTGTTTATAGTAAGTGATACAGTAAAGTAGGGAAGGGGATTAGGAAATGTAAGGGCTTAGCGTGTTTTAAACAGGGTGTTTTAAGTAATATCTGCTTAGTTGAAGGCTTTTTTTGAATAAACATCTGAAGAGTCAGAAATTTACCAGGAGGGTGTATGGAAGAGGAGTCTTCCTGCAAGGGAAACTTGTGAAAGGCTTTCCTGTGGGAATTAGTGATGTCATGTTCATAACTGCAGCGAGTTCATGAGTACAGCAGTCATGTCATGTCTGGAAGACAGAATTTCATAGAACTCTCTAAAACCTTGCTTTTAAATTATCTCTACCCCTTCCTTTCCCGGAACCTTGGGTGTGGGGGTTGATTTAGATGTCACATTTAGGCTGACAGTTTATCAGTCACTTATCTTAGTATACTGTGAGTCTTTGAATTACTGCCCACTGCAGAAAAAGGTTTCTTTGGCCAAGGTTGACAGTAGCACTAGTCTATAGGTATAAATGTAAATATCTACTCTTGTTTGTTTATTTGGTTGGTTGGTTTTCGAGACTAGGTTTTTCTTACTCTGTAGACCAGGCTGGCCTTAAACTCAGAGGTTCACCTGCCTCTGCCTCCCAAGTGCTGGGATTAAAAGCATGCACCATCACATCCAGCTCCCAAACATAAATTATTAGAATGTAGTCCAACAACCATGTCTACTTAGCAAAACAACAGTAGTAGTGTCCCCTTTTAGGACCTATAACTTCCTTTCCCTGAGTCAGGTTTATACCTTTTATGGTGCACACTTTAAGTCCAGTTAGAAAGCTGTGGGTTATCCTTGTGTCCTTTATATCACTGTTGTACCAGCGGTCACATTTTGCCTTCTTTGTCTGTACTATAGCATTTAGGTGTTTAGTAAGTGTTTAGTAAGACCATTGATGTCTTTTCTACCCCAGTGGCCTGCAAAACATCATCTGGCATTATAGAAACTAACCAGCCAAGAGGAAGTTTTCAGGTCAGTTCTATCTTGGTTTCTTTATGTCTTATATGCAACCAAAGTGTGTTGCATCTTCAGCAATAGGGTTTTACTATTATTTAAGTTTCATTGAGCAGCCAAGAGCAATGGAAATAGCGTGCGTTGTTTGGATGGGAAGGTGCTTATGGGACATCCATGACTAGTAACTTGTAAGGAGGTATGCCATGGTTAGCATTGAGGATCTTCATTTAATAGCACATGTTCTCTGGGGGATACATTGTCCACTCATGCACATACCTATGTTGTGGGGGACACATTGCCCACGCATGCACATACCTATGTTGTGGGGGACACATTGCCCACTCATGCACATACCTATGTTGAAACTCCTTAAAAAATACAAACTTATACTTTTAAATTAGCTTTCAAAATAGTTGAGTTTCTATAAGTTTTTTTTTCACACATTGTTTACATTCTGTAAAATAACGCAGAATTACTACACAAAACAACAGTTGCTCTCCTGAGCATTAATTCTGGAGAAGCTAAAAATTTACAGTCACATAAAACCTGTATGCAAATGATCAGCAGATGTAGGGGTAATAGCCTCAAACTGGAATCAGTCTAGAAGTCCTCAACAGATAGTTAAACTACCTAACAACGAGAAGGAATTCACCTGCTGATACCTGCAGCAGCTCAGGTAAATAGTGGAGATTATAGGACATTGAGCAAGCTGATTCCTAATACCTACACTTTGTATGATTTTACTTACATAACATTTTTTCTGAAATGTCAGAACTTTGGTGATTTTGTTGCTGTTTTTTGTTTTTCCCTTGTGGTAAAATAACATCACATAACCATTTTGAGTATTCAATCTATGATTGTAAAAACACAGTGTTCCATTGTCACCACCAGCCACCTCTGTAACTCTTTTTTTTTTTTAGATTTATTTATTCATTTGTTTTATATTAATACACTGTCACTTTCTTCAAACACCCCAGAAGAGAGCATCAGCCCATTACAGATGGTTATGAGCCACCATGTAGTCACTGGGAATTGAACTCGGACCTCTGGAAGAGCAGATAGTGCTTTTAACTGCTGAGCCATCTTTTTAGCCCCTAACTCTTCTTTTTTTTAACATTACTTTTAAAAGTATATTATAAATTTTCACTTGACACATTTGTAATTGTGCATGTTTATGAACAGGGTCATTTTTGAATCATACATTCTAGTACCTTCTGTTGCATCAGTTAACTCATGAGCAGGAGAGGCTCTGGTACAGTAGTCCTTTTCTATGGTATAGAGTATATCATGGGCAAATCCTAGGCCTTGCCTCTCTAGCCAACCAGCATTTGTGTGTTTAAATAAAACCTTGGTGTGTGTGTGTGTTTGCACACTAGCTACAGCCTTTCCTTTATTAGCCCTGGATTTGATCTTCTTCTCTGCTGACAGAGCCTTTCTAAGCTGATCTGTTCATACGTAAAATGGGGATAATTGTGAGGACTGAGGAGGGGAGGTGCAGTCCTGTCCCTTTCTCATTTTGCTAGCATGACTGATACGTTAGTTCATTGCATGTGACTCCTACACTGGAAGGAGCCGGATGAGAATTGTTTGTTTTTCAGTCACCGAATCCAGAGTATTGGGTTCATGGCAAGTTCTCAGGAAGTGCTTGTTAAATGCACAATTAGAGTTATAATCTGAATTTGGCTAAACATACAGCACTTTTTATACTTTCTACTTTTGTTTTTCAAGTTAAGTATTGTTTTTCTACTTACCAGTTTCATGCTTTAGAAACTTGTTCTCTTTTAATTAAAAAAAAAAAAAATTGTGGGTAGACTGGGCGTGGTGACCCACATATTTAATCCCAGCACTCATGATCTCTGTGAGTTTGAGGCCAGCCTGGTCTACATGGTGAGTTACAGGACAGTTAGGGCTACATAGTGAGACCTTGTAGTAAAAAAGCCAAAACCAAACCAAAACAAAACTGTATGAGCTAGTCAGATAGTGAAGGTGCTTGCTCCCATCCTGAGTTTGATCTCTGAGACCCATGTGGTAGAAAGAGAGGACCAGAGAGATCACAAGTTGTCTTTTGATAGCCATGTGAGTGCCACAGCACACACACAGTGTATTAAAATGTGCATGTATAACTGTAAAGTTTAGTCAGAAACTAGCACTGGGCCTCAGGGTTCTCCTCCTTCAGTGCTGTGGGAGTGAACACCTTTAAACAATCTTGTTGGGGTTTCTTAATTTTGGAGACAGTAGTTATGACAGAGATTAAACTTGGCTTTGAGCAAATTTTGCACACATTTAACCACTGATCTTGAGCGAAGTTCCCCGCCTATTCAGTTTTGAATATCACATGACTAGAATCATACAGCTCTACCTATTCATAACTCACACCGTGTCAAAGCTCCTTTTCTTCCGTGTTGTTGGTTTAATACCCATTTAGTTAGTTTGTCTGTTTTGTATGGATATGCCCTGGTTTTCTCATCTTATTAGTGTATGTTTGGGTTATTAAGCTTTGACAAGTGCTGCTGTGAGGACACCTCCTATCCTGGCCTATCTTTTCCCTCACAAAATGATGCTTTTTAATGAGCAGTTCCTCATTTTGGTGAAGTCCAATTTATCATACTTTTCCATTGTGGTAAGTGCTTTTATTTCTTTTTCGATGAATTTTTCATCAACTTGAGATCATGAGACATTTCCTGATCCTGTTGCATAAATGGCATATTGATTTGCCTTTCCCATTGAAGTTGGCTTGTTTTTGTGTCTGGTGTAAAATAGACTTCTTGTTTGTCTTTCTAATGTGGATACTTCTTTTCTCAGCAGTTTCCACTATGTTCTGTGTGTATCTCCTCCCTTTTGTTGTTATTAAGTTTATATTATTAAATGAATTCACATTAAGTAGGTTTTTTAAAAAAACTTTTTATTGATTATGAGTTTTATATTAGGCACCCCAGTCCCACTCATCTCCTTGTCCCATGTCCCCTCTCTGCCCTTGCAACCTCCCCCTCAAAAGAAAATGAAACACACACACACACACACACACACACACACAAATAAAGTATAGAAAACATCTTATCATGGAAGTCGTAGCATGGCCACAGTGTGTCCCACAGTATACCCCTCTGTCATTGGTCTGGTTCAAGGTCTCTGGCTTCTGTCAAACCATCAATATTGGATCTTCTCCAGGACTCCTCCTGGTTTATCCAGTTATTGCCCTGTGTCATCAAGTTCCTGCAGCTTTGGATCATCAGAACCGGCTCTTTTATGCACTCCAATGGTTCACAGATGATGTAGATTTTGGGGTGTGCCAACTCAAAGCCCTGGATCTGGGCCGGGTGGTAGTTGTGCTAGTCAGCCTGCCGGCTCTCCTGCATCTGGATCACCAGGACGTGCTCTCCAGCACTGCTCCAGGTAGGCCACCCAATGCTATTGGCTGCAGGAAGAAGGGTCAGCTCTCCCTACTAACACAGATAGTGAGGAGGGAGAAGGACACTACCCCCCAACACACACACACACACACACACACACACCCTCATGGCAGACGGACTGGTAGGTTACATGTGCCACTGCCACCAGGGCCAGTTCTACTATGCCCAGGTGAGATGCAAGGCCTCCTCTCCTGAGTGCTGCTGCTGGTGAGAGGTGTGCCATTTCTCCAGAGTACCAAAGCCAGTTCTGCACAGGTACATGGTTCCAGGTGGCTGCGCAGACCAGGGACATCCCCATGGTTTCTAGTGGCAATATGAGCCACGAACTTCAACATCAATCCCTGCCACTGCATGGCCATGGACCCAGACATGGCTCTCAGTGGCAGCAAGGGGCTGAGACTTCACCATGGCCTCAGGTGGCAGGGCTGGCTACTCACAACAGGGTGTTCCTCTTCACCCTCATGTCTCAGTTCCTTCTCTGTTTGTAATGCTCAGACTGTTCTGCTTCTCTTCTCTTCCATTTTCCATTGCAGAGACTCTTGCTGCAGGCAGGCCATGATGCTGGTGTGCCTCTAGGTGACCTCCTCTGCTTGTGCCGTTTGGCATGGTGGCAAGCAGGCCTCTAGGTGTCTACAGCTACCCATGTGGTATGGCAGCAATGTCCTCCCCCTACTCTTTCTGCAGTGTAGCAGGCAGGTCTCTAGGCTTCTTTCCCTGCCAGTGCTGTGTGTCCTGACAGTGGGTGGGTCTCCTCCTCTTTTTTTTTTGAGACAGTGTTTCTCTGTATAGCCCTGGCTGTCCTGGAACTCCCTCTGTAGAGCATGCTGGCCTAGAACTCAGAGAGATCTGCCTGCCTCTGCCTCCCAAGTGCTGGGATTAAAGGTGTGTGCCACTACTATAGGCATGGTAGGCTCTTTTGGCATAATTATTTCTCATTTTGTTCTGGGGTTTATCTACTTAAGACAGAGTTTTGTTTTGTAATCCATGCTGGCCTTGAGCATGCTGTGTTTCTCCTTTCTCTATTCTCTGCATTCTAGGATTGAAGATGTTTACCATGTTTGGCTCTAGTTTCTTTAAAATAAGGATCACCTCTTGCTAATGATACTTTTCACTGTACAGTATATATGCCCCAGTCCATCTTTGTATTTGAAGGACCTTTGTCCTTCATGCTGTTGTCTTTCC
Source organism: Rhynchomys soricoides (assembly GCA_019843965.1). Classification (NCBI taxonomy): domain Eukaryota; kingdom Metazoa; phylum Chordata; class Mammalia; order Rodentia; family Muridae; genus Rhynchomys; species Rhynchomys soricoides. The sequence goes on along the minus strand of JADRCH010000051.1, from coordinate 5,614,016 downwards.
TAGATGGCTTCTTCTGTCTCCACATAGACAATATTGCCACATCATAGTCCTTTGCTATTAGAAAACTGAAGGGTTTTATTGCTTAAAAGACCATGAATTTTGATAGTCTAAACGATTGTGTGTGTGTGTGTGTGTGTGTGTGTGTGTGTGTGTGTGTTTAAGTGTAGTTTTTCAGTGTTATCACTTCTTGAGAAAGTATACCCTATAATTCCAAATCAGGTGGTGAGTTAACCTTAAAAAAAAATCTTTCTGGTGCTGGAAAGATGGCTCAGTGGTTAAGAGCACCGACTGCTCTTCTAGAGGTCCTGAGTTTGATTCCTAGAAACTACATGGAGGCTCACAACCATCTGTAAGGGGATCCAGTGCCCTCTTCTGGTGTGTCTGAAGACAGCAACAGTGTACTCATATACATTTTTAAAAAAAAAAAAAAAAATCTTTCTAGTCAGGGAGTGGTGGCACATTCCTTTAATCCCAGCACTTGGGAGGTAGAGGCAGGTAGATCTCTGAGTTTGATGCTAACCTGGTCTACAGAGTTTCAGGACAGCCAGGACTACATCCTGTCTTGAAACAAAACAAAAACACCAAACCTTTCTGAAAGTGGTCTAAGTGTGCAGCAACACTCTCATGTAAGGATAAGACTTGACAAAAATGAGAGAGCAACTGTTGGAGAATCAGAAGCTATGAGTACCTGCTCCAGTCCGCTGTGCTTCCTATGGGCAGGACAGCTTCTACACCTCAGTCTTTCCCCCAGCGTGGAGTGTGTATGTGTGTGCGTGCCTGGAGGAGGAGGAGCAGGAGGAGGAAGAGGAGGAGGAAGAAGAGGAAGAAGAATGTTTTCAAATTCCTTAAGCAGTCCAGTATACCCTCTTAATGTGGAATCACATTGTTAAAAAAGATTTTTATTTTTAATTAGGTATATGTGTGTGTGTGTATGTATGTATGTATGTATCTGTGTGGTAGTCTATGCACATGAGTGCATGTGCCCTGAAGAAGGTATTGGATCCCATGTTTCTGGAGTTAGAGGTGTTTGTGAGCCACCTGATAAAGGTCCTGGGAACTGAACTTGGGTTCTTTGGATTAGCAGCAAGCATTCATAACCATTGAGCTATCTCTCCAACCCCTGTAATTACATTTTTAAAAGAACAATCAGTGTAATTCTAAAGTTAAGAATTTAGATATGAGGGTCTGAGTTTATATTTTTAGAAGTAGTTCTTAGATAAGTTAAAAATCTGTTAAAGTGTGTTCTAGAGCCTGGATTTTTACATGCCCTCACAATTGTGTGCCTGTGTAGATTGCTTTATTGCACACTTAGAATAGTCTGGCTGAAGCTTGTTTTCATTTTGAAGATGTAGTTTCAAGTGTTTGAAGAGCCAGGGTTGTTTTTTCACCCTATTGATAGAGTTCCTACCCTGAGCTATTTTATTTTTCATAAAAAACAAATTAGTCAGACTTACCTCTAAAAATCCCATCTAATTCCATAAGGAATGAAATAGCTACACATAATCTATTTATTCATTTATTATTTATTTATTTATTTTACCTCAGGTTTTCTTATTGGACAGAATGAGGCAGAAAAAAAGTTATTTCAGACTGGGACCTAGGCCAGATGTGGTGGTGAGGACTGCAGTTCCAGCACTAAGAGCCAGAGATGAGGCAGGAGGACCTTGACTTCTTGAGAGGGCTAGCCTAAGCTCCAGGCCAGCCAGGAGTGAGAGAAGAGGAGGGTGCTTTTCAGAACTCAGCTGGAAGGCGTACGTCACAGCTGCGGCCTTATCACTTCTGTCCTCTTTCTTCTCTTTGAAACTAAAGCCTAAAGGGCCAGAGTTCCCTACAGGCTGGAGAATATTGGTAAGGAGTGGGTTGAAAGGTAGCCTGAGGTCAAATTGATTTGTTGTTTTGAGACAAGGTCTTGCTATGTATATTCAAGGCTCTTCTCAAATTCCTGATTCTCTTGCTTCAGTCTCTTGAATGCTGCCAAGTTATAACATTGGGATCGTGTTCTGATTGACTGAGAAGTCTTTAATAGAGGTCCTGGCTTTTGACCTGCAGAGTATACCAGAAGGATTTCCACTTTCTGTTATTCCTGGTTAGTGTACTCTCTGTTCTGAGGGTGCCTTCTGACCCTCATACTTTAAATAAGAGAATGTGGTATGCTAAGAGGAGATCCTTGTTATAAGGCTGTAAAACTATCTTTTTTATTTTTTTGAAAGTGTACAATTACAGTGTACATCTTTATTGTGGAAATTGCTATATTGAGACAGGGTATCATGTAGCTTAGGATGGTCTTGATCTCATGGTATTTATGCCTTTTCTTCTGAAGTGCAGGATCTAAAGTATCTTTTATTTTCCTGGAGTAATTGTCTTTGAGGATTACTGTCTCTGTCCGTTAACCTAGGCTTCGTCTTCGAAGGTGCTAGCCTCAATACAATCTAATGTATGCCTAGAATGTTTTCAAGTTCTGAGACTTACTGCTTCATGAGCTCACCCTTTCTTGTTCTTTCTGATCTCTGGCTTGCTGATTCAACTCAGTTAGCTATTCTGGCTCAAACTCCTCTTCAAGCTGACTGATTGAATCTGGCTTCTCTCTCTTGGCCTCTCCTGAATCGCTCTGCTTGGCCTCATACTAACTTTGCCAATCTGTTCTAATCTTCTGACTCCTTCTCATTCTCTGGTTCGTTCTATCTTCACCTGCATCTAGCTTGTCCTCTCTCTGTAACCTGTCTATCACTGTCCAGGTAAAGCTGCTTCCTTTCTCTCTCTGCCCTCCCCCTCAAGTAGCTTCCCTTGCCTTCTCTTCTGCTGAGAGTTGGGCAGATCCTATTCTAGCAAATCTTTCTCTGATTCATCATTTTGTCTGCCATTCAATTAGACTTTTTCTACAAACTACTTTTACCCTCACTGTTTGGGATTAAAGGTGAACACTAAGGGTGTGTCTGTGTTCCAGCCAGAAGGGCTTAGGTGTATGCTAAGGGCTTAGCCACATCACAATTAGAAACAAGTAGGTTTTTTTACTTCTTCTTCTTCTTCTTTTTTTCTTCAGTAAATAACAATCTCGGGGTTCACAGTGTGATCAAATATCCTGCAACATAAGGTCTTGGATGTTCTGGCCTAAATCTTAAAACTGGCATCCTGAGAGATGGTTCTAATAGAAGAGTTGTGCTGCTCTTGGATGCGCAGGACCAGAGTACACACCATAATGGATATAAGAGAGGGACGATGGCATTGTTGTAGTAGCAAGTAGGTGGCTTGCTTGTCACACAAAGCAGGTACTTAATAACTGTTGTTTCAATTTTAAATCAAACCAGCAACTATTGGGAACTTTATATACTAGCAAAATTTTATGATGTTAGAAATGGTCAGATTTTCCCTGAAAAGGGTTTAGTTTGCTGGGAAATAGTTTGGGATGAGGTAAAGAGAAAACTCAAGATTTGTCTTTTTTTCGGTTAACTGTGATAGTTTATTTTGTTTTTGACAGTGACATCTTGGTGATGTGAATCTGTGAACAAGTGGTCTTTGCATGTGTATGTTTGTATATGTGTGTGCTCTCTTGAGTGTGTGTGTGGGTGTTCCTGCTGTGGACCTGTGGAAGTTAGAGGACCACTTTGGAGAGTTGCTTTGTTTGTGTTTGTCAGGGTTCTCTAAAGGAACAGAACAGAAAAGATGTGTTTGTATGTGTATAAATGTCTTAGTTACTGTTCTTTTGTGATGAAACACTGTGACCAAGGCAACTTATAAAAGGAAGCACTTAATTGGGGCTGGCTTACAGTTCCAGAGGTTTAGTCCATTATCATCGTGGCAGGATTATAGAGTCAGGCAGCCATGGTGCTGAGAGGTAGCTGAAACTCACATCTGATTAGCAGTTTGCAGGCAGAGAGAGAGAGAGAGAGAGAGAGAGAGAGAGAGAGAGAGAGACAGAGAGAGAGAGAGACAGAGAGAGAGAGAGACAGAGAGACAGACAGAGACAGAGACAGAGAGAAAGAAAGAGAGGGGCACTAGGTCTGATGCGGGCTTTTCAAACCTCACAGCCCACCCCCAGTGACAGACCTCTTCCTACAAGGCCACACTTCCTATTTTTTCCCAAACAGATCCAATAACTGGAACCAAACATTCAAGCATATGGGCCTAGGGGGCCGTTCTCATTCAAACTACCACTCCGTGTGTGGTATATGAAATGTGTATATATGTAACATACATATATACACACATACATTTTTAAAAGGGGACTTATTATATTGGTTTACAAGCTGTGGTCTGGGTAGTCCAACAATGACTTTCCTCTGATAGAAAGGCCAAGAATCCAGCAGTTGTTCTGATTGAATGTCTCAGCAGTCCCAGTCTGGTGCTGGAGTCCTGGAAGATTCCTAGAGACCTGTGGGGTCTTTAGTCTCTGTTGGGGTTCTGAAAAAGTAGGTTCTAACACCAGTAGAGGAATCCCTCAGCAACAGGATAAATCAGTTCTCAACATGTGGGTCATTACCCATTTGGGGGTCCAACAGCCTAAAACCATTAGAAAATACAGATATTTTGGGTTGCCTAAAACCATTAGAAAATACAGATATTTACATTGTGATTCATAACAATAGCAAAAATTACAGCTATGAAATATTGTACAATGGAGATAATTTTATGGTTGGGGTTCATTATGACTTGAGGAACTTTATTAAAGGCTCTCAGCATTGGGGCAGTTTGGAATTGCTGTGATAGATGGACTAGCTATGGAGAGTGAGGGCATGAGAGCAAGCAGCAAGATCTTCCTTCCATGTCCGTTTATGTGAGCTGCCACCAGAAGGTGTGACCTAGATTTAGGGTGGGTCTTCCGCCTCCAATAAGTCCCTCACAGATATGGCCAGCTGTTTGGATTTTAGTTGATTCCAGGTAATGTCAGGTAAGATTAGCTGTCTCATTGGTCCTTTCCTTTCTGTCTGTTTTCTACCCCTCCTTCCTTGCTTTGTCCCTCTCCACTCCCCCATCTGTTTAAGCAATTTTCTTACTAGACCAAAGAATTTGAGTTCAGGATGTTTTGGATAAAGCTTTATTATTTCTACCTTTCTTTGATCTCTTGGTTTTATACACTCAAGTGTAAAGTTAAAGATCATTGTTGTTTATCTCCCGAGTCTCCAAAGATTCACCCAAGAAGCTAGTATTGATAATTTCTTTAATAGATTCTCCCACATTGGGCATTTGCTTTATTTGATGAGCTCTTGTAGAACACTGTACAGTGTGGGTGCTGAGTGCTAGTAATGTAGATAAGATGTGGCCCCTTCACCCTCACTTCTGGGGATACAATCGAAGGAGCACTGTCTGGAGAAGAGCCACTGGTAAATAAGAGCTTTGCCCAAGGTGCTCAGTGCCTCAAACTGGATAGAGCAGCAGAATTATGAATTTTTATCTCACCGTTAAGGTTGGTATTGTCTTCAAGTCATAGTTTGATAAGCTTTACTAAGTCAGTCGAAGGTGGCAGGCAGGCAGCGAGAGTGAGTGATATATTGTTTGTGCTACCTTTATCCTTTGGGGTTATCTCATGCAGGAGGGAGAACAAGAATGAACACCAGAGAAAACTTTTTCCAACTCATTTGTATCACTTCAAAAAAGTAAGATAAATGCTCCGTAGGCCTAGCTAGTTCACCAGACGTGTAATTGGTGTGAAGCTGTTGTTGTTGTTTTGTTTGTTTTTTTTAAATATGTGTGTGTGTGGTGTTGGTATGGACGCATACATGTGTATGAGTATGGAGGCCTGAGGTTGATGTCAGAAATCTTCCTTATCATTTTTCTACTTTGTTCTTTGAGGCAGGGTCTCTTAGTCAAACTCAGGCTTTGTATTGATAGCCAGCTAGCTCAAGGGCTCAAATCCCATCTCTACCTTTCAAAGCTGGACTCACAAGTGGCTGGTGCCATTGTCACTGTGCATTTAACAGAGATCTGGGGATCTCAGTTCTGGCCCCTTTGTACAGCATATGCTTTAACTACTAAGTCGTCTTTTTCTGGCCCGATTTTTTTTCCCCTTAAACTCTTTCAGTAACCACTTCCTCCATGGTTCTACTAGGTGATATAACCCATACAATAATTTTTAACAACAGAAAAGTTGACATGTTGACATACTGCTTCTGTCAACACATGCCTCATAAACTTGTCAAAGCCTGAAGGATGTTGGGAATCACTTTATGACAACCCCCACCCCCTCCTAATAGTCATGGTAGTCTTTCCTCTTGAGAGTACATGAGGCCCAGGCTTGCTTCTTTGGGCAGCTGTATAACACCGATCATGGTGGACCTGTCAAAAGTACCTATTTACCATGCTGTCTGAGTTAGCTGAGTCCCATCAGTTAGAACTGGGGAAAGTTGGCCAGAGCAAAGGGACTTGGTCAGTTTGGATGTTTAGGCTTTGGATCTGAGGTCACTGAAAATCTCAGATAATGAGTGTTTCCATAATAACTCTAATTAGATCACTGAGTTCAGTGTTGTCAGCCTTCTTTTTTTTTTGTTTCCATTTATTTCTTTATTTACTTATTTAATGAATGTATGAGTGCTTTGCTGCATGCATGCCAGAAGAGGGCAACAGATGTCCTTTTTGATGGTCTTGAGCCACCATGTGGTTGCTGGGAATTGAAGGGGAATTGAACTCAGGACCTATGGAAGAGTAGGTGGTGCGTCATCTCTCCAGCATCAGTCAGCTTTCTTTTTTTAATCACTACTTGGCACTGGTGTAACGTGAGACCTTGAGACGTGTAAGTTCGGTTCATTTAAAACCTGGGACAGATTTTTTCCTGCGCAAATCGAAGGATAATGGACTGGTGGTGATTTAGTTTGCTTCCCAAAACGTTTAAGGTGGTTGGTGTTCTCTAAGCATCCTAATGGCTGGCTTTTTTTTTTTTTTCCTTCTTTTCTTTTTTTTTTTTTTTTTTTTCGAGACAGGGTTTGTCTCGAAAACCCTGTGTAGCCCTGGCTGTCCTGGAACTCACCACCACTGCCCAGCCCTAATGACTGTTGTAAAATCTAAGCGGTTGCAACAGAGGCTTATTACAAGTGATTTAGAGAAGAAAGCATTTTATTCTCATAGTATTTTCTTTACATTGTGAGGAAATGTTCTTTTTGGTATACAATTTTAAGATTTGACTAATGCAGTACCCATGACTACCATAATCAGGATTCATAAATTTTAGTTTATTATTATTATTATAAGGCGTGCTTGCACATGTCTATGTTTGCATGTTCTATGTGCAAAGGAACTCGTGTGGAGGTCAGAGGACAATGTTAGTTAGTGTTTTCTATTGTGGGCTCTGGGGATCCCATTCAGGTCCTCAGGTTCACATGGCAAGTCATTTTTACCATCTGAGCTGTCTTGCCTTTCCCATAGTCAGGATTTAGATTGGCTCTGTCACTACACAAAGCTCCCTATGCTTCTTTGCTGTCATTTCTCATCCCTGGACATTACTGGTCGTATTTTAATTCTTACAGTTTTGCTTGTTCCAGAGTGTTCTAAAAATAGAATAATCGCTCTGTGTTGGTCATCCGAGTCTCACTAAGTTCTTCCTCAGGCGCAGTGCGTTATGATTTGTCCTTGTTCCCTATTAGTAGTTACTTCCTTGTTGTGGCTATTGCCTTTTGTTTATCTTTTAGCAGGTGAAGAGCACTCACTAGATTTCAACTCTAGCATTGCTGCAGTGAGCTTCTTTTGAGGATGGGAGGTGAGGGAAGTCTGCTTCTGAAGATCAATAGGGACCAAAGATGCTGCCCTGCTGTTCTGCACTCTTCTTATTGTCTTTACCTATATAATTGACACTTGAGTGTGGGGCATGTTTGATTTGATTGGAGGGCGATAGCGAGAACACACAGATACGGTAGGAATTCTGCCTATCACTTACATTCCCAGTCTTTCTATGGGAGCAAGTTAAGTGCTTGTTGCTAGGCAAATTTTGGTGGGTGATCAGCAGTCTGCGTGACTTGTCAGGAAAAGTTCCTTTTAGGGTAGAGATGAAGGAGACATACTCACTGACCCTGGTACTTAGAGATTCTTTACTGGCATAAGTCAGGCACTGGGTCTTTTCTGTGCTGGAAACCTCTGCACAGTCTTCTTCACCTTTAGTTTTACTATTTCATGGGGCCTATTTTCCTCACTGCCTGATTGTTGGCACTTCACTTTCTCCCTTTCTCTGTGATGGGGAAAATAAGCTGCTGAGTGTCGTGTGAGGACACTCTTAGTTGACCTCATCCGCCATCATCCCTTCCTCATGCTACCTTCTTCCCAACATGGAGTTTATGGTTCGCTAGTAGTAGCCAAGACGCATTTAGGAGTGAATGAAATATAGAAACAAATGAAGTAGTCACCTCAGTGGATGCTCATTTCTTTTCCTTTTGTTTTTTGTAGAAAGAAGGAACTCTCAGCCACCAAGAAGGACCGTGTGAATCATTGTCTAACAATATGTGAAAACATTGTGGCACAGTCTCTCAGGTAATTGGCTTTTTTTTTTTTTTTTTACGATTTATATATATGAGTACTCCACTTGCATGCATGCCTGCATGACAGAAGAGGGCATCAAATCCCATTATAGATGAGTTGCTGGGTAGCCAGTGCTGAGCCTTCTCTTCAGCCTCTTCTTTCCTTTTTGTTTTTGGTTATTTTTGTTGTTTTTCTCTCTTTGTTTAAAAGATGTCTCTGTAACCAGTAGCCTGGCATTCAGGGGGCAGAGGCAGGCAGATCTTTGTGAGTTCAGAGCTAGCCTGGACTACAGAGCTAGTTTCAGGACCTACTCAAAGAAACCTTGTCTCTATAAGAACAGAGAACAAACAACAGCAATAACAAAAGAAACAAGAACTGGTTGCTGGGTGGTGGTAATGCATTCCTTTAATCCCAGCACTTGGGAGGCAGAGGCAGGTGACTCTTGATGCCAGCCTGGTCCACAGATTGAGTGAGTTCCAGGATGGCTAGAGCTTACAGAGAAACTCTGCCTTGAAACCGCCCCCTCCCCCCCAAATCTAAACTATATCTATATTTATATCTATATACTCTGTGTTTTCACTCTTAATGCATTAGCATGTTCTTTGTACCCCTAGCTATCTCTTAAAAATTCATTTAGGCTAAGTGTAGTATGGTACATGCTTATAATCCCAGTATTTGGCAGGCTGAGACAGGAGGATCTTGAATTTGGGATTAGCCTAGGCAACATATTGTAACCACATTTGTAGCTGTGGTAAAGCACATTTGTAAAGGTATCTGGGTTCTCTCATGGGAATGTTTTCTTTTTGTCATGTTATGTATGAGAGTTTTAGTTACATGATGATTAGATGGCATATTGATAATTTGTATTCTTTTAAGATTTATTTATTTTTATTTTATGTTTGTGAGTGTTTTGCACATTTATATATTTGCTCCCTGTATGTGCCTGACACCCACGGAGACCCATAAGAAGGCACTGGAGTCTGTGGAACTGGAATTAAAGATGGTTGTAAGTTGCTGTGTAGGTGCTGGGAAACAAACCTAGGTCCTGTCTGCAAGAGCAGCAAGTGCTCTTATCCACTGAGCCTCCTACTTTTTGTTTGTTTGTTGAATTCCTGCTCCTCTTGCTTCTACCTCCTGAATGCTTAGATTATAGACCTGCTCTCTTAGAGTTCTATTGCTGTGATGAAATACCATGATTAAAAGCCACTTTTCAGTTACACATGCATGTAAAAGTCCATCACTGATGGAATTCAGGGCAGGATCTCATACAGAGATGGGGGATACTGCTTACTGGCTTGTTTTTTATGGCTTGATTGGCCTGGCCTGCTTTTTTATAGAAGCTAGGATCACCAGCCCAGGGGTGTTCCCATCCACGAAGAGCCTGGCCCTTCTCCACCAATCATTATTTAAGAAAATGCCCTTTAGGCTCCTCTGCCTAAAGTCCCATTTTATGGAGGCATTTTCTCTATTGAAGTTTCCTCTTCAGACAAGTTTAGCTTATGTCATGTTGGACAGAAAACTAGCTAGGACACTTGGCTTTAGAATACAGCTTAAATGTCAAAATCCACCATAATCAAAACAAAGTAAATTCAACTTGGGGAAGGTATTGGCAGTTTATATAAATGAAAGGTTTAATAGTCTATAGGGTGAATCATTAAAGAGCAGAGTATTATTCTAATAAAAAATAGGTAACAACAACAACAACAACAACAACACACACACACACACTCATTTCAAGAAAGAAATTTGACTGGGCTACTGCTCAGGCAGAGTCAGGAGGTTCATGACTTAGAGACTAGCCCGAGCTTTATAAAAGCATGACTTCTTCTCAAATGAAAAGAAAAGATGAAAGGAATCAGATTGGGCTCAATGTTTATTTCATGTTTCCTATATTAAAAGTTCATCTTTATTAGTTGTTATGGACTGAGTGTGTATCTCCCCAACCTAGTCTATATGTTGAAGATCTAGTCCCCCATTCTGTAACTGAGACAACTATGCATTAATGGTTAATTCAGTGTTTACTCTGTTTTCTTGGGATTAATGTCACATCCCAACAAAGTTAGACAGCTTTGTCTCATATAACTAGTTTGATATTTGTATGGCCCTCCTCTTTATGTTGAGGAGTTTGTGGTGTGCTAGGGTGGCTTGCAGAACTCAAGAAAATACTAACATTTTCTGGCTTGTTACAAAGGGTATAGCTCAGGAACAGCCAGATTTTAGAGATTCAGAGGGTAAGGTATGAGAAGGGAAGCATGGCACCCCTGTGTTCTCCTCTTCCAGCCTTCTACTTGTGTGCCAGCATGGACTCCAGGTACCGGAACTGTGAGATAGATCCGTGTTGTGCTTTAAGCCATCCAGTCTGTCGGATTTTGCTATAGCAGCTATAGCAGTGATGAAATAAATAGGACATTGTCACCATCCATGTTGGCAACCAAAATCATTAGAGTTTTTGTTAGAGGAAAGACACTCAGGGCCACAATAGAGACAGAAATGCTGTCTTAAAAACAAAATCTGACCACATCAAAAATCAATAAGAAATGCAATGAAGTGTGGGAAGTTACAATTTGTAACAAGAACAATTAGTCAATTTTGGCCCAGAAATTAAACTAGGTTAGCATACAGAAACACTAAAACAGTGTAAGAAACACTAAAACAGTGTAAGAAACACTAAAACAGTGTAAGAAACACTAAAACAGTGTAAGAAACACTAAAACAGTGTAAGAAACACTAAACCAGTTTTAACTACTTTTTATGTCTAAGAAGCAAAAGGTTGAGGGTATGGGAAGAAGAGGTAAGACAGGAAAGAGGCTGAGCCTGAACTAAAATAAGGAGACAGCCTGCTTCTCATAGGAGAAGCCTGCCAAAATCCAGGGAAGTGCCGTCTGTAAGGCATGCTCTCCTTGGTAAAAATCTCTTGTCAGATGAAAAGGTGAAATAAAGAGATTTTCAGACATACCACTGAAGAATACCTTCTGTCTGATAAGCAATGAGTTTAAGACATTTTAAAAGAAGTGTTCCAAGCAGATAGAAAATGATACCAGGTAGAATCTGGATCTATCCAAAGAATTGAAGAACAGTGGAAATAGCATCTATGCTGGCAGATGGATAACTATAAGAGACCTCTGTCTGTCTGTCTGTTTTTCTGTCTCTGACTCTGAGACAAGATTGTATACTGATCTAGAACTAGTGATCTTGCCTGTGCTGCTTGATAAGTGCTGGGATTACAGATGTGTGTCTTATGCATGCAGCAAACTGTTCCATGATAATTGTTTTTGGGAGATATGAACAAATGTTTACTCAACCCATAGGGAAGCATTAACAGACTAAAGTGTTGATGCCTCTAAAATCCAACTTGGTGAATCAGTGAATGCATAACAGTTACCTACAGTGGTATGGGTGAGTAGTTACTTACAGGATCATGGATGACTCAAAATCCTACCCTGGCATGGGAGACAGCTCACTAAAACGCGAACCCTAGAGCTCTCTGTACAACTTAGATCTTAACATTTCATGAGTCTCCCTCCCCTCAACTGTCTGAACTACTTATATAGCCCAGATGTTTTAGTCAGGACTTCTATTGTGTGATAAAACACTGACTAAAAGCACCTTGGGGAGGGAATGGTTTATTTCAGCCTGTACTTGTACATCACACTCCATCACTGAGGGACGTCAGGGCAGTATCTGATACAGAGGTAATGGAGGAATGCTGCTTACTGATTTCCTCTCATGGTTTTCTCTGTGTGCTTCTTATAGCACCCAGGACCACCAGCCCAGGGTTGTCATCACCCACAGCAAACTAGGTCCTCCCACATCAGTCATTAATTTTTTTTTTTTAAAAAAGCACGATAGGCCAAACTGGTAAGGGCATTTTATCTGTTGAAATTCCCTCTTCTAAAATGATTCTATCTTGTGTCAAACTAATATAAAACTAGCCAGCACACTTGGAGATAAGAGAGCCATTATGAATCTGGTAAATTTCAGGGTCTTCCTGAGACCTCTGAGTTAAGTGCTTACTTCCTGAGTCTTTTTTGTTTGTTTGTTTGTTTTTTGGGTGCAGAGAACTTTATTGATGGTATTCGAGAGGGAGGGCTCCCTAGGCCCCTCCTATTATTATGGGGGTCTGGGATGGAAATTGTGAGGGAGATGCTCAGTGTTGGGGGCCGAGTTGGGATAGGGACTCCTCAGCAACCAAGGGCCTTCTCTCTTGCTCTCAGTGTCCTTGCTGGGGTGGGTGGTCCAGGCTTTTTACTCTTTGGAGGCCATGTAGGCCATGAGGTCCACGACTCTGCTGCTGTAGCCGTATTCATTGTCATACCCGGAAATGAGCTTTACATTATCATTGAGAGCAATGCCAGCCCCAGCATTGAAGGTGGAAGAGTGGGAGTTGCTGTTGAAGTCGCAAGAGACAACCTGGTCCTCCGTGTAGCCCAGGATGCCCTTCAGTGGGCCCTCGGATGCCTGCTTCACCACCTTCTTGATGTCATCATACTTGGCAGGTTTCTGCAGGCAGAATGTCAGATCCACAATGGATACATTGGGGGTAGGAACATGGAAGGCCATGCCAGTGAGCTTCCCATTCAGCTCTGGGATGACCTTGCCCACAGCCTTGGCAGCACTAGTGGATGCAGGGATGATATTCTGGGCAGCCCCACGGCCATCATGCCACAGCTTTCCAGAGGGGCCATCCACAGTCTTCTGAGTGGCAGTGATGGCATGGACCGTGGTCATGAGCCCTTCCACGATGCCAAAGTTGTCATGGATGACCTTGGCCAGGGGGGCTAAGCAGTTGGTGGTACAGGATGCATTGCTGACAATCTTGAGTGAGTTGTCATATTTTTCATGGTTCACATCCATCACAAACATGGGGGCATCTGCAGAAGGGGCGGAGATGATGACCCTTTAGGCCCCACCCTTCAAGTGGGCCCTGGCCTTCTCCTTGGTGGTGAAGACGCCAGTAGACTCCATGACGTACTCAACACCAGAATCACCCCATTTGATGTTAGCGGGATCTCGCTCCTGGAAGATGGTGATGGGCTTCCCGTTGATGACAAGCTTCCCATTCTCAGCCTTGACTGTGCCATTGAATTTGCCATGAGCAGAGTCGTACTGGAACATGTAGACAATGTAGTTGAGGTCAGTGAAGGGGTCGTTGATGGCAACAATCTCCACTTTATCAGCTGCAGAGCAGAAGGCAGCCCTGGTAACCAGGTGCCCAATACGGCCAAATCCATTCATACCGACCTTCACCATCTTGTCTACCGGACGAGGCTGGCACTGCACAAGAAGATGTGGCTGTCTCTGGGACAGGGAGGAGCGCAGAGTCTTTTTGTTTGTTTTTTTGAAATGGAGTTTCTTTAGTCCTGCCAGTTCTTAAACTTACTATGTAGATCAGGCTGGCCTTGAACTCACAAGATTTCCTACTTCTCCCTCCTGAGTACTGGGATTAAAGGCCTGTGCCAACATGCCCAGCCACTTCCTGAGTCATAACAAGCATTCCTTCAGAATTTCCTGACCCTGAAAGAGCTTGCTATACAGCAGTCTTTTCTTTTTCCTTCCTTCCTTCTTTCCTTCCTTCCTTCCTTCCTCCCTCCCTCCCTCCCTTCCCTCCCTCCCTCCCTCCCTCTTCCCTCCTCCCCCTCTCTCTTGTTTGTTTTACATTAATTGGTTGACTTTGTGTATGTTATGTCTATGGGTGTGCATTGACATAGTACTTGTGTATAAGTTAGAGGCCAACTTTCAGGTGTTGGTTCTCTCATTTCATGATGTGTGATCTGAATATTGAAATCAGGTCATCAGGCCTGCTGTTAAGTTTTGCTGACTATATGTAGAAATTATATTTTGGACAGGTTTGTTGAATAATTAACCTTATCTGTTTCTTATTATATTGATGCTACTAGAAGGAATCCTGAGCTCATTCTTAGAGCTGTGTTAACCTTCTGTTTTGGCACTGCTAAGACTGATGTCTGAGGGAAAGTCTCTAGCATCATACTTTACTCCTTAGATCCTAGTTTATTACTGTATTTCTTACCTGTAAGGTTGACAGCATTGCTGAGTACCATGTGTTCTTGCTCTGCATGTGTTGAACATCATTGATTTTTTTTTTTTCTTTCTCTTAGGTTTTTATGGATGTCTTTTGACTCCTTTTGAGATAGAGTCTCATTGTATAACTCTAGCTTGCCTAGAACTCATAAAGATCCCTCTGCCTCTGCCTCCCTGGTGCTGGGATTAAAATCATGTGCTAGAACTTTATTAGAGGTGAAAGAGAAGGTGACTGTATAGATCAGAGTCCTTTAGATTAAGATCCTAGTACAACAGTCTGTTTTTGATGTTGTAGAAATGGCATGCCCTGTTCTTATGTCACCAGGATCACTTCCAGAATATGACTTGTGTTACAGGTTTGAGATACTCAAGAGTTCCACTCACATGGCCCACCAACCTCCTCTTCTAATGGGTGGGCTTAGCTTGTTGGATCACAACATCCCAAACAGGTGCTCTCAACTAAACTTACTAAAATACTTCACAAAGAGTACCCAGATTCCAGCTTTTGTGATACCAGTATTCTGTTTCTTGCAACAGAAAAGCCTTGTGGGCCTGTGGAATCTAGGAAAATGTGGTTGGACCGTGAAATGCATTGAAAGTGAGATTAAAAAGAAATAAAGGAGATGTATTGGCTTACTGGCTTTTCAAGGCTTCAAGGATACCTTGAAGGATATCTAAAAGTAAAAGCAACCTTTTTACAGAGCATATGATTACCTGAGAATTAAGAATCCTAGACAGTATCTTCTAAAGGTGTTTAAATGAAATCTTAAAAAGAAAGGGGGGTCAGTGCCAGTGTGTTCCTCACTGCAATCAATCTTTATGCAGATATCCTTAATTTTTATGAACTGTTCTTTCTTGTTCTAAAATTCCATTTAGATCGCTCATTGCATTTTGTTGTCAGTTCTCCTAGCTCCCTCATGACAATGACGACCTCTCTCTCTCTCTTTTTTTTTTTTCCACTTAGAAATTCTCCAGAATTTCAGAAACTCTTGGGCATTGCTATGGAACTGTTTCTGCTGTGCAGTGATGATGCAGAGTCAGATGTCAGAATGGTGGCCGATGAATGCCTCAACAAAGTCATCAAAGTAAGTGCCCCATAATGGTGTGATGGCATGCTCCTATAATTGTCATGTGCTAAGTGACAAAGCTTTTGATGAGCATTCTCTTGCTTTGAGTGAAGCATCCTCAGAATATCTACATATTTTCCATTTGGGTCATGTGCCTTGGAGGACCTCTGTGGTATTTTCCTATAAACAGCTAAATGTGTTCCATCAGCAAGAACTGTTTCTTTTGCACCCTAATAGTACATAGGTCCATTCTGAAGGGCATCTATGTGACCACTGGCCACCTATTTCTTAAGAGGAATGTCTCTGTGGGCTGCCACTTTTGTTTGGGCATTGCTTAGAGAACCTCTGAGCTCTGGGGGCGCAGAGGTGGGTGTGGGTGAATAAAGTCTTGCATGCCTTCCTTTGTTTCTTTTCCTGTGCCTCCTAATGGAGGTCAGACAGTACTGCTTGTTGGTAAAGGTGTGGCTTCTCAGGTTAGGTTAATTGGAAGTAGCATGACCTGAATGGGGAGAGAGTAGAGTACAGACAGGATAATGGAGCCAGGAAGCAATAGCTACTCAGTTGCAGTGCCAGAAGAGGTGAGAAGGCTGGGCACCTGTCTCACTATGTCATTGTTTCCTAGTACTGAGTACAGACCACTGCAGCTCCAGTTTGTTTCTTTGTTCAGTTTTCTGCTATGAAAGAAGATCCCTGCCCTCATTCTTTTTGGTTTTCCTTTTTTTTTTTTTTTTTTTTGAAGATAGTGTCTCACTGTATAGCCTTGACTTGTCCACTGTCCAGGAACTCACTGTGTAGATTGAGCTGGGCTAAACTCAGAGGGATCTACCTGCTTCTGCTCTCTGAGTGCTAGGATTAAAAGAATGAACCATCATGCCTAGTTAAGAATGTTTGTAGATGTTTTTATCATTCTGACATGTACCTCTCAGGAGTCCCATGCCTGTCCTGGTTGTCTTCTACATTGCTTGGTGTAAGTGGGGCTTTGGAACTAGTGCCTTTTTTTTTTTTTGATAATCACTGTGAGCTTTTATTTCAACTTTTTGAATAAGAGGACAAGAACCTGGAAACATGTTATCTAGAGCCCAACCTCCTATAGCATAAGCACAAATATACAAACACGAAGAATACGCAAGAGCACTATGGTGGTTTGAGTAAGAATGTGGAACTAGTGTCTTAAGTGTCACTTCTACCTCAGGTTGACTACCATGGAGGTAGGCTCTGGGAATAATTCTCAGCATTTCCTTCCTAAACTGTTTCTGAAAGATGGGTAAGGAGAGTGCATATCTCACTTTTCCGTGCACAAATTCTTTTTCTTTGGGCCTTCATATTCCGTCTGCCCCTCCCCATCCTGATTTGAGTTTCAGTCCTGAAATTTAGATCACTGTACGAGACACTGTCTCTTCCCTCTCCTTGAAGGCTGTTTTCCTCATAATGCTAGCTTCAGGATGAACCAGAAACTCAAGCCTAACAGTGATTATTTCCCTCTCTATTAGTGTTAAAGCAGAACAGCCCTTTCACTTTCATCCTGGCTCTTTTTTTTTTTTTAAAGCACCATGCAGGCCATGCAGTTATCCTCTCCTGTCCTTCATGAGTCCAGCCTTACTCAGAATGACTTGTCTGCTGGGGAACATGGTTTCAGATGGCTTGCTGCAGTTCTCTCTGTGATTCTACAGGCCCAGGCAGAGTGATTTCTTTCAGCTAGTAACTGAACAACTTGGTGGGAATGTACTTACTTTTTGTGAACCTAAGTTTTCTCAGTTATAAATGGAAGCTGTCTCTTTGGCTCGTATGTGAGCATGCTGATGTGTTTGTATGGTGAGACATTCCCGTTAATAACGGAATTCTTACTCTTGCCCAGTTCACTGTTACTTTCCACTTCCTGTTAATGGATCCATGGAATCCCCTTCCCTAAGGAATTCTTCCCATATGACCAGGTCATGGCCTGTTGGTTAGCTTGCTCTGTGATCAGAAGCTGACTTCTCTGGTGCTCAGGTTTCCATCGATCTCTGTTGAGGCTGAGGAATGGTTGAGATAGGGAGTCTTTGGGAGATTGCTCCTGTCACTTCCTAAGCACCTGCACATGATGCCTTATCTTAGTTTGCTTGCTATTGGTGTGATAAACACCATGACCAAAAGAAAGCCAGCACAGGAACTCAGGCAGGAGCCATGGAAGAACGGTGTTTATGGGCTCGCTCCTCATGGCTTGCTCAGATTGCTTTCTTTTACAACCCAACACCACCTACCCAAGGGTAGCACTGCATTTTCCTTCATTTGAAGTTCTTCCTCCCAAAGAACTCTAGCTGTGTCAAGTAGACAAAACCCATCCAGTACAAGGTTGTGTTTGTGAACTCATGTTGGCCTAATGGCTGGATGGGTTTCACCTAATTTACACACTTGGTACATCAGTGAGCCTGGCTCACATATGCCCTATTTCAGTTTTTTATTTCCCAAGTCCAGGCACCCTTGCTGTCATTATTCAGGATCAGGAGGTTTTCTTTAACATTTCAGTTCTTGATCTTTGGGTTTTTGGAGATTAAAAAGCAAAACTAAAACCCCCAAAAGCAAAAAACCAAAACAAACAAACAAAAAAACAAAAAACAGAGCTATTTCAAGTTGCCTTGGTTGGCAGGGGGGCATTAGGAAGGGCAGAGAAAACAATGTGACTCTAAATTGCCCATATCCTTGTTATTTCAAGTCAAACCTCTCTTCTGCAGTGGCTTATGACTGAGGCTGCTGCTGGTCAGGATGACTTGGAGCATGTTTGAAGCCATAGACCACTGTTGTATCTTGCAGCTTTATGTTCTGGATCTTTGTCTGCCTATCTCTACTTTCTTCCTGTTTCTTTGTGGTTTCTAGTCCATGGCACAGATTCAGCTTTTACAGCATAGCCCTGAGTATAAGTAAGAGTATAAGTCTTACTCTTTCCCTTCTTCTTACAACTGCTTTCATGTCTCCACCTTTTCAACTGCTACAGTGTTCAGGGTAAGCCAGTAGGGTAGACCAGGATCCAACTAGGTATATTTACTGTGATAGAGGAAAGGTGAGGCAGGGTGGGAGAAAGGGATGGCTTCAGGCCAGCTGCAGGAAATGGTCCACTCTGTAGTTGGGGACTTTTGTTTTCTTGAAAGAATTGGTGTATGTATTATAAAGACCAATTTCTAGCCCAGAAAATAGCAGGTATTACTTGTCTTTGTGTTCAAAATACATTGAGTTCTGATGTTCTTGCCTTCAAGTGATTTATAGTTTTGGGTGGTAAAGTGAATGCGTCCAAAAATAACCCATGGTATAAAGTGCATAGCAGCAAGAAGGAGGTAATTTTTTCCTAAGGAGATGGAGGTAGTATCCTGGAAGCAGGAAAGACCTTCCCATTGTTATCTACTACCTGGAGGTTTGTCTCAGAGAGGAGAGTAGGCCCTTCTCAGGCTGTGGAAAATGGTGTATCCTGAGGATCAGTGTAAGTAGTTTGTGTCTTGGTAGAAAATGAGGGCTTCTTGCAGATCACTTGCTTTGTGTGGAAGCCAGTTCTAATAGGGAATGAAAAGAAGGACCCCAGCTGAGGGGAAGGCGTGAGCTAGAATGGTGTCAGACTCTGAGGCAGGTGGTTGGGTAGAGTTTGTTTGTCAGTCATGTATGAAGGCAGGTTGGGAGCTGGGGGGAGAGGAAGCTTTGGTGAGCTCTATCATTACCCCATGAAGGACTCATAGAAAAGCCATGCTCTACCCTTAACAGAGTTGAGCTTTTATTTTCTCTACTACAAAATAAAGTAGGTTTTGGTTCCCAAAACATTTATATAGCAAAAACAGGATTTGATGTGCTCTTAAATTTTATTTGAAAGTAGTTTTTAAATGTTTGTCAGCTTGATTTGCTTCTTTTGTTCAAACTACAGCAGCATAATCAGAATCTGAAATTTGCCAGTGGGGCCAGAGAGATTGGTTAAGAAGAGATGTTACTACTTTTGCAGAAGACCTGAGTTCAGTTCTCAGTACCATAGATGGCTTATAACCACTTGTAACCCAAGTTTCAGGGGGTCCTGTGCATTCTTCTGACCTCTGCATGTTCCTGTACACACTACACACTGTACACATACATACACTCAGGCACACATAAAATGAATTTTTTAAAAAAGTTGGTAGAATGTTATACTCCTTCTGAATCACTTTTCCAATGTGTGCCTCTGTTTTAATTTTGAAACTCATGGCCCAGTGGATGATCTCTGTGTCCTAGTTCCATCTCTGTTACTGTGATAAAATACCTTGGCAAAAAACTGAAGGGAGAAAGGATTTGACTTAGAACTTCAGGTTACAGTCCATCATTCTAGTGAACTCTAAGCAGCTAGAACTCAAGGCAGCTGGTCACATCCACAGTCAAGGGCAGAGAGAAAAAAAAAGTATGTGTGCTTATTTGTCAGCTAATTTTCTCTACTTTTCATCTGTCCTTGGTCTAAAACTTAGGCAACGGTGCTACTCATTTTCACCATTTGTCATCTCACATCAATTAAAGCAATCAAAATAGTCCCTCACAAATATGCTCACAGGACAACCCGATCTAGACAGTATCTTATTGAGGCTATTACCAGTTAACCTAGGTTATGCCAGGTTGACAGAGCTAACCATCTCTCCTTGGTCTCTAGATATCAGGTGCTGTATGTGAAAAGGAGAGCTGGGTCACTTTCTCTCCATGTCTTGGGCATGAATTTAGTTCTTCAGGACAAGAATAGGGTGCTTTTCTCTAATGTGGACATTAGCCTTGATTGTAGCTTGAAGTTAGATACATGGATCTTATGTTTTAGTTAGGGTTTTATTGCTGTGAATAGGCACCATGACCACAGCAACTCTTGTAAAGGAAAACACTTAGTTGGAGTTGGGTCACAGTTCAGAGGTTTAGTCCATCATCATGGGAAGCATGGTGGCATGTAGGCAGACATAGAGTTCTATATCAGCACTGGCAACAAGAGAGACTGACATTGGCTCTGTCTTGAGCATCTGAAACCTCAAGCCCATCCCCAGTGATACACTTCCTCCAACAAGACCACACCTCCCAATAGCACCATTCTCTATGGGCCTGTGGGGCCATTTTCAGTCAATCCATCAGACCTTATTTTTGAGTTAGTTCTGAAGTGATCAGGAAAGGTCGAGAAATGAGCTCTTAAGGACTGTAGGACTTCCTTGTTGTCACTGAGACCTGGGTGGGTCAGGGAGTGGGGGCTGTGAGTGTCCTCATCATTTTGGAAGTTTAGAATTTCAAAAAAGGTGATTCTGTGTTACATACTCCCTGTCAGAGAGAAGGGCTCAGATCTTACAAGTATAGTCCCCATAGCCTGCTTATTTAGAGGCTCTAACCTGAGCTGACCAGGTGAACTAGTGAAGACTGAATGTTCACTATGAAAGCTTTGGGGTTCTACTTAATTTGATATTATATAGCATTTGATTATTATAAATGTTAAATTCTTTTTTCTTCTGTTTTTATCCTAGTAAAGACCTGTATTTAGAATATTCTGTAATTTTTATATGCATTTACTTTTTTCTTAACATAATTTATTTTTTATTTAGTTGCTGTTATGTTACTTTTTCTTAAAGTTTGAAATGTTGGTTGCCATTTAGCTTTATGGGTAGAATTTAGAACTGTAGGTAGAATGTATCTTCTATCATAAGTCTCTTCTGTTTCTTTGCAGGCTTTGATGGATTCTAACCTTCCAAGGCTACAGTTAGAACTCTATAAGGAAATTAAAAAGGTGGGTCTTTGCTCTGCACTGTTGAGAAGATGTTTTACTGCAGAGTACGCTATGAGATGTTTATCTTGCAAGTTATTAAGTAACACTGTTAGAAGGAAGTGCCATGGTGAAGCAGACTTCAGTTAAAATGTACTTAAAAATGTACTCCTCATTTTTATTAATTGAAATAGAAATTTAAAGCACCAACTTAATTTTTTAAAAGATTTGTTTGTTTTATTATATGGGTATGAGTTTTGCCTGCCTGTATATCTCTGCACCATGTGTGTGCAGTGCCTGTTGAGATCCTCTGCAAGAGCAGCAAGTGCTTTTAACCACTGAGCTACCTCTCTAGCTCCTGGCAACTTTCTTTCTTTCTTTTTCTTTTCTTTTTTTAAAACTATATTTTTATAATTAAAGCCCTCTGGATCTTAAAAATCTTTGAAGTAGTTATCATCTATTTCACACTGTTAATTTGGATTTTCTCTGATTAAATTAACAGAGAAAGAGAATATTTAACTCTCCAAGAGAGGATGCAAGCAGCTCCAATACCATAGACCTAGCTGTAGAAAGTGCATGTGACTCTTAAATGTAACACATCACTTGTTAACCCCACTTAGAATGGTGCTCCTCGAAGTTTGCGTGCAGCCCTATGGAGGTTTGCTGAGCTGGCTCACCTGGTTCGACCTCAGAAGTGCAGGTACGTTGTACCTCTGAATTATTTTTAAGATTTGGGCAAATAGCTTAGTCCTACCTGTCTTGTTTGTTCCAATGCAGATGTCTGCCCTTGAGAGATCATTCTTGTCTACTCTAAGTTGCCTGTCTGTGTCCTTCTGATTGCTGTCAGCATTTCTTTCTTATATTTCTTTCCAAAGACCCATCTCCATTAGGAGGAATACTCACATATCCTTGGTTAATGTGCTTCTTTCTTGTCCCATGTCTTAGTCAGGGTTTCTATTCTTGCACAAACATCATGACCAAGATGCAAGTTGGGGAGGAAAGGGTTTATTGAGCTTACACTTCCAATTGCTGTTCATCACCAGAGGAAGTCAGGACTGGAACTCAAGCAGGTCAAGGAGCAGGAGCTGATGCAGAGGCCATGGAGGAATGCTGCTTACTGGCTTGCTTGCTTCTCCTGGCTTGCTCAGCCTGCTTTCTGATAGAACCCAAGACTACCAGCCCACAGATGGTACCACCCACAAGGGGCCCTCCCCCCTTGATCACCAATTGAGAAAATGCCTTACAGCTGGATCTCATGGAGGCATTTTCTCAACTGAAGCTCCTTTCTCTGTGATAAATCCAGCTTGTGTCAAGTTGACACACAAAACTAGTCAGTACATCCCATCATTCCCCAAGAGACTTGTGGGATGTGTTCCCAGAGTAAAATGGTCTCACCGTCCTATTCTTTGCTTTGTTTCTATCATGAATGTGGTGAACACTCAATATGTTGGTTAACGAATATTTACTGGATGACTGAAAATTGTCCCTGATCTCATCAGCAGCTAGTATAGCAATTATTGAACAATGAGCATTTGTGTAGCCCTTAGGTTGGAGAAGTAAATGAACTGTGTATAAAATTTGAAGTTGTTGATCATCCTTGACTCTTATGGTGCTAGGTATTGAATCCAGGGCCTCAGGCATGCTAGGCAATTGCTTTACCACTGAGTCTCATTGTCAGCCCACCCACCTAGCTTTGTGGCTTGAGTAACAAAGCAGGACTGTAGTTATATCAGTTCTTTCCGTTTCTCCTTAGCTGGTACTGCTTATGTCCCAAAGACCTTTGACTCTATCCATGCGATATATAGCAGAGTGCTCTAAATCTTCACATTAACAAGGAACGATGAAGTGTTCAATTTAGGTCGAGTTTCAGTAACAAATTTATGTGGCCACAGAGATGTAATCACTAAGGAAGTTTCTTTTTATAGAACCTTTCTTTTGCTACACTGATATATTTATTTTTATGTTGTCTTTGGTGCTAAGACTAGGCATGCTTAAGTGTGTGCTTTACCACACTTCCACATTGCCAGCTCAAGTGACCTTACTTTGAAAATTGTCATATTATTGAGGTAGTACATGCCAGGTTTACAACATCAGACAAAATAGCTGTTCAAAAAATGTGACTGTCCTATCAGGTTCTTCCTTAAACCTTCTTAATTATTCCCTAGTACTGTTTAGATAAAATCTTGTCTTCTTACTCGAGGCAAGAGACAATTTAGCCTCTGATAGCCCTTTTCTGTCTCATCACTTCAGAAATACTATATTGACTCATTGGTCCAATGTTCTTCAAATAGGCTTTATTTCCTCATGATAGGTTGATGCCTCAGAAAAATAATCACCTCCTTATGCAGGCATTGTAGCCTTCTTATAAGCTGTAGCAGATGTCTGCCTAACAAAGATGGCTCTAGTATCTGTAGGTCTACTTGCTATCTATATAAGAGGGCCTTGGCCCCACTATAGCAGGCACCCCCATGTCAGCTGTTTCTTTTTTTCTCAGTCCCACTCTCTACATGTTTTGCTCTCTAAGGTAAGGAATGGGTTGTTGTTTGAAGGCCCCATTTATTTATTTATTTGTTTGTTTATTTTTTGCTTTTTTGAGACAGGGTTTCTCTGTGTAGCCCTGGCCGTCCTGGAACTCACTCTGTAGACCAGGCTGGCCTCAAACTCAGAAATCTGCCTGCCTCTGCCTCCCAAGTGCTGGGATTAAAGGCATGCACCACCACTGCCCGGCTGAAGGCCGCATTTAATTTGACCACTTTTTTACTCCTAGAGATTGTGCAGCTTTCCTGGGGAGCATAAAAGAAACTTGTGTTGATTTCTAATCAAAAGAAGCTGGCTTACCCAACAAAAGTCCCATCAACTCTGGCTTGCCAAATTAATGGGTTTATTTGGCTTATATATAAAGGCATAGACAACTCATAAGCAGCTATGCCTTTAAACTTCACCTTCAGTGAGTTTGCCTTTTTCAGTCCTTCTAAGGTTATGTATCCCTGGAGCACAAAGAAATGGTTGGAATCTTGGGCTCTTATGAGATTCTCTCCTTCTCTCCAAAAGGGAATGGTAGCAGACCACCCCATAAACCTAGGCATCTGCTCTGTAGTTCTCCTTACTTTGTTGTCTGCCTGGGCTCCAAGGTCTCCATATAAGCCACCCCAGCTACTCTGCTTCATGATAGGGATGGTCATGTCAAGTGTGGAGGAAACAGCTAGCCCACAGTAAGTTTTAACACTGCTTTTTCAGTAAAATGATGTCCACACTTTATTTGCTTTTTAAATGTTAAGGGTACGCGTCAGTACCTGTATGTAGAGAGGTCAGAGGTGTCATTCCTGGGTATAGTTCCTCAGGAGCTGAACAGCTTGTTTTTTGAGATACTGCCTTCCCTGTCCTGGGATCTGCTGATGAAAGTTGGCTTGGCTGGCCCTTAACCTCAGAGATTCACTTGTTTCTGACTCCCTTAGTGCTGGGATTGCATGTGAGCATCACTGTGTCTGGGTTTTTATGTGGATGCTAGGGATCGAACTCATATCCTGTGCTTGCTGCATAAGCTATCTCCTTAGTTCCCTCCAGTTTTTGTTTTTAAAGTAGTATTGTTTTCTATTTAAATTATATTTTAATAATTGCTAATAATTTGTGGCAAATATATATTTTTTAATATTTATCTTTAATCTCTCTTTACAGTCCTGTCATTATTCCCCTCCTGGTTCGCCCTCCCACAGCTCCTCAACCCATTCCTCCTCTCCTGTCTCCAAGAGGATGTCCCCACACCCCCCATTCCCCCACATCCCACAGGCCTTCCCACTTGCCTCAAGTCTCTCCAGGGACAGGTGTATCTTCTCTCACTGAGGCTAGACCAGGCAGTCCTCCTCTATATATGTGTTGGGGGCCTTGGACCAGCTTGTGTATGCTACCTGGTTGGTGGCTCAGTGTCTGAGAGATCTCAGGGGTCTAGGTTAGTTGAGACTGCTGGTCTTCCGATGGGGTCACTCTCCTCCTCAGCTTCTTCCAGCCTTTCTCTAATTCAACCATAGGGGTCCCTGACTTCAGTCCAATGGTTGGGCGTAATTATCTGCATCTGTCATAGTAATCTGCTTGTTGGGCCTCTCAGAGGACTGACATGCTTGGCTCCTATCTGTAAGCACATCATAGCATCAGTAACAGTGTCAGGCCTTGGAGTCTCTCGCCTTCCAGGTCTCTGGTACTTTCTAGAGGGTCCCTACCACCACCAAGTTGCCTATTTCCATTAATTCTGCTGGCCCTCAGGGCTTTTCTCCTGTCCCCCACCCCCAAATGCCTGATCATGTTTCCCTCTTGCCTTCCCTGTCCCCTCTCCCATTCAGGTCCCTCCTTCCCTCTCCCATCCTTTGATTTCTTTCTTCTCCCTCCCAAGTGGGACTGAAGCATCCCCACTTGGGCTCTTCTGCTTATTAACCTTCTTGAGTTCTTTGGATTGTATGTATCCTAGATATTCTGTACTTTTTTGGCTAATATCCACTTATTAGTGAGTATATACCATGCATGTCTTTTTGGGTCTTAGTTACCTCACTCAGGATGATATTTTCTAGTTCCATCCATTTGCCTGCAAAACTCAGGATACCCTCGTTCTTAATAGCTGAATAGTATTCCATTGTGTAAATGAACCACATTTTCTGTATCCATTCTTCCGTTGTGGGACATCTGGGTTGTTTCCAGCTTCTGGCTATCACAGTTAAGGCCACTATGAATATAGTGGAGCATGTGCCCCTGTGGTATGATGGGGCATCTTTTGGATATATGCCCAAGAGTCGTATAGCTAGGTCTTCAGGTAGCTCTATTTTCAATTTTCTGAGGAACCTCCAGATTGATTTCCAGAGTGGTTGTACCAGTGTGCAATCCCACCAGCAATGGAAGAGGGTTCCTCTTTCTCCACATCTTTGCCAACATGTGCTGTCACCTGTGTTTTGGATCATAGATTGGATCAGAAAAGAAAATCCTCTTGTCACATAATAATCAAAGCACTACATGCATTGAACAAAGAAAGAATATTAAAAGTTGTAAGGGAGAAAGGCCAAATAATATATAAAGGCAGACCTATCAGAATTACACCAGACTTCTCAACAGAGACCCTAAAAGCCAGAAGAACCTGGACAAAGGTCATGCAGACCCTAAGAGAACACAAATGCCAGCCCAGGCTACTATACCCTGCAAAACTCTCAATCATCATAGATGGAGAAACCAAAATATTCCATGACAAAACAAAATTTAAACATCTATCTACCAATCTAGCCCTGCAGAAGATTCTGGAAGGAAGATTCCAACACAAGGAAGGTACCTACAACAAAGAAAAAACAAGAAATTAATCATCTCACAACAAAACCAAAAGGAGAGAATCACATACACATAATGCCACCTACAACAACAAACATAACAGGAACTAACAATCATCTGTCTTTAATATTTCTCAATATCAACAGACTCAATTCCCCAGTAAAAAACATAAGCTAACAGACTGGATATGCAAGCAGGAACCAGCATTTTGCTGCATACAAGAAACACACCTCAATGACAAAGACAGACAGTACTTCAGAGTAAAAAGCTGGAAAACAGTCTTCCAAGAAAATGGTCCCAAGAAACAAGTGGGAGTAGCGATTCTAATACCCAATAAAATAGACTTTCGACCAAAAGTTATCAAGTGAGATGGGGAAGGACACTTCATACTAATCAAAGGAAAAGTCCACCAAGAGAAAGTCTCAATTCTGAACATCTATGCCCCAAATGTAAGGGCACTCACATTCATAAAACAAACTTTACTAAAGCTCAAAAAACACATTGAACCCCACACAACAATAGTGGGAGACTTCAAGACACCACTCTCTGCAATAGTTAGATCATTGGAACAGAAACTAAACAGAGACACAGTGAAACTAGTAGAGGTTATGAATCAAATAGATTTAACAGATATCTACAGAACATTTCACTGTAAAACAAAAGAATATATCTTCTCAGCACCTCATGGTACCTTCTCCAAAACTGACCATATAATCAGTCACAAAACAGGCCTCAGTAGATACAAGAAAATTGAAATAATCCCATGCATCCTATCAGATCACCACGGACTAAGGCTAGACTTCAAGAATAACAGAAACAACAGAAAACCCACACACACATGGAAGCTGAACAACTCTCTACTCAAAGATAACTTGGTCAGAGAAGAAATAAAGAAACTAAAGACTTCCTGGAACTCAATGAAATGTTGACACATCATATCCAAACTTATGGGACACAATGAAAGCAGTGCTAGGAGGACAATTTATGGCATTAAGTGCTCTCATAAAGAAATTGGAGAGATCCTACACTAGCAACTTAACAGCACACCTGAAAGCCCTAGAACAGAAAGAAGCAAACACACCCAAGATGAGTAGAAGACAGGAAATAGTCAAACTCAGGGGCAAATCAACCAAATAAAAACAAAGAGAATGATACAAAGGATCAACAAAACCAAGAGCTTGTTCTTTGAGAAAATCAACAAGATAGATAAACCCCTACCAAACTAACTAAAGGGCACAGAGATAGTACCCAAATTAACAAAATCAGAAATGAAAAGGGAGATATAACAACAGAAACTGAAGAAATTTAAAAAATCATCAGATCCTACTACAAAACCCTATACTTGACAAAACTGGAAAATCTAGATGAAATGGATGATTTTTCTAGACAGATACCACATACTAAAGTTAAATTAAGAGCAGGTAAACTATCCAAACAGGCCCATCTTCCCTAAGGAAATAGAAGTCATTAAAAAACTCCCACCTCCGTCACCCCCCAACCCCCCCCCCCCCAAAAAAAAAGCCCAGACCAAATGGCTTTAGTGCAGAATTCTACCAGACCTTCAAAGAAGAGCTAATGCCAATACTTGGAAAATAATATTTAAACCCAACCTTCTAAATTACATTTTATTTGTTTGTGTGTGCTATGCCATATGGGTGAGGATAACTTGTAGTTAATTCTCTCCTTCCTATGTGGGTCCCAGGGATCAAACTTGGGTCTTCAGGCTTATCAGCAGGGCCTTTACCCACAAAGCCATCTTGCTTGTCCCCACACCTAACTTCTTAATGTTCTTTGTAGCTCATGGGAGAGATGAAGGACAGTTGTGCATCATCAGCATTTATGCTGGGTTTTCCCTGCCTGGGAATCATGAGCTTACGTTTCTTAACAGAGGAGACCTGAAGAATGATGAATATTCCTTTTGTACATACAGGCCTTACCTGGTGAATCTTCTTCCATGCCTGACCCGAACAAGCAAAAGACCGGAGGAATCAGTTCAGGAGACCTTGGCTGCAGCTGTTCCTAAAATTATGGCTTCTTTTGGCAATTTCGCAAATGACAATGAAATAAAGGTATGGTTGTTGCCTCTTGGCATGAGTCTTGTGGGGCTTAGGACTTCCAGGAGGAAAGATATTTGAGATTGCTTCTTGAGTCTTGTTGGCTTCACTTAGAGGCATCTCAAGAGCTTCTTTTCACTTCTGCTTTCCTTTCATGGGGTAAATTGTCAAGGGAGATAGTTTATAGATGCAAATTCAAAGGCATTTCCCCAGAGTGGAAAGGGTTTGATATACTTGATTGGCCACTTGGGCCAGCTGAGGAAAGAGACTTCATAGGAAAGAGTGAAGAAGAGCTGATGGGCCTTGTGGGTATGGATGCCCTAAAGCCTCCAGGACTCCCTTTTGTTTATAGTGCCCAGAAAGCAAGACTTATTGCACAATCTGCGGGTTGCAGGATTCTTGGCTTTGATTTTATCTTTTTGAAGAAGTATTTATTTTTAAAGTATTTATTTTATATGTATGGGTGTTGTCATTGTACCTCGTACATGCCCAGTATTCTCAGGAACCAGAAAAGAGTGTTGGCTATCCTGGAGCTAAAGTTATAGATGATTGTGAGACACCACATGGGTGCTGCAAACGGAATCTGGGTCCTCTGAAAGTGCAGCCAGTTCTTTTAACCCCTGAGCCAACTCTCCAGCTTCTACCTTTTCTCATTGTTTATTTGTGTAAGTGTATGTGCGTGTGTGTCTGCATGAGCCTATGTGTGCATGGACACTAGAAGAGGTGCTTAGTGTCCTTCTCTATTATTCTCTGCCTGTTGTTTTTGAGGTTGAGTTTCCCTGAACCTGAGGCAGGCTTTTATTTATTTATTTATTTTTGTCTAGACTAGAAACTATGACGCCCAAGTGATTCTCCTGGGTTTGTCTCCCTCAGAGCTGGGTTTATAAGTGTTTTTTAACTTCACATGTTGTTTTTCTCTGAGCCACAGTGGTTTCCTGTTAATATTAATGTGGTGCTTAAAAAGATGATTTCATAGAATTTGGAATGAGGAAGGGAAATCATTTGTCTAAGGAGTTTAGTGTAACTCATTTGTCCTGATTGTTAAGGGAGCTGCTGCTGTCCTCATTGTTATTCTTCCCTCCTTGGAGTGGTGAAAGGTCCTGATGGTTGGAGAAATGAGTACTGCTCGATATTATCAGGAGTCTCTGTGATAACTGCTGTCAGAGCCCAGAGACAGGACACACACACATAGTGATTGGTTCTGGAATTTTCCATGATACAGATGCCATTTGAGTACAGTAACACTTTCTTTTTTTTCATAGTTACTAACTACCTCCTTTATGAACCTTTGACATTTAAGATGTCTGCTCATTCTTCTGCCCATGTATCATTGCTGGGCTCTAGAAACAGAGTGCCACTCTTTCCTACTTACCTTGATTCTGTGTCAGAGGCAAGCACAATAATGCTTACTTCGCTGGATTTGGATTTTTAAATATTACCTTTGTTTTTTAACTATAGAAGTGTGAGATTGGCTCTAACCCTTGTATCTTTTTACAATAGTCCTGTCTGTATTGAATATGTACCAGTATGCCCAAGTCAATAGTGATGGCTGCTTATATATGATTTTTGAGCACCTTTTTGTTTTCTAAACCTAATAATTACTGTTTTTTTTCTGACGTCTCAAACAGCAGTGCCATTTCTTAGTCATTCGATAGCTTATTTGGTCTATTTCCCTGGCAGTTATCATCCCACATCCTATTCAGTATGTCTAGTGATTCCTGAGTTTATCAGCTCTGTCATCCTGGAGACTCCTTTACCACTCTTCTCTTTCTGGCTGATGTCTTTCTGCCTGGGTTTGCTCCCCAAAGGCTTGAGCAGGAAGCAGTTGGGATTTGGCTTTCCTAAAAATGCCTTTGGTATGCAGATCACTTTTTCCTCATCTTTGTTTTGTAGTACAGAACTGGAGGATCTGTCAGCACCAAGAAGCGGGATCCCTGAGGAGTGAGATCTGTGGTGTAAAGGGGGACTCCTGTAAGGAGGCTGCGGTGGACAGTGTGTCTGGAGAGATGGGGGTTAGAGGGCTGGGCGTCCTGGGCTATACTGGGAAGAATGGAGTCAGAGTAGGAGGACACTTGTAAGCAGGTTGCCCCAGGTCTGGGGGCGGGGGGTGTGAGATAGGAAAACTGAAGACAGGAAGTTGGATGAAAATTGCCTACTGGAGTCTCAGCTTGGTGTGGTCACTGGGGGTCTCAGATAAAGTGTTTCTCGGTAAACATGAAGGAATGGGGATGGGCTAGAAGGGAGGGCTGAGAGGGTTCATTTCACAATTCTTGTGTGTGTGTGTGTGTGTGTGTGTGTGTTGCTATTAGCATATCTGTTGGTCTGAATATCACTTTGGGTTGTATTTGTGGTGTGTGTGCATGTGCGCACTAGAGCCCTAGATCATTATCAGCAAGCCATACAAGATATAGAGACACACACTCAAGTGCAGCCACCAGTGAATGTATACCGGTAGACATGAAACTGACAATGGCAGTTCTACTATGGAATGTGCTATGAAGCTGACAAGTTATTTAGGCCAATTGTGGAAATAGTAAGGGGATGGGGTAAAGGAGGGATATAGGCAAATGAAAGAAGATGAGAGAAACAAGGCTAAATAAATGACAGGAGAAGGCGGAGGGGTTAAGAAGGAACATTGTGGGCTTCTTCTGGAGGTCACTAAGAACTTGTGATTTCCTAGAAGGTGATACGTGGTGTACTGTTATAAGTTGCAGCCTCCCACTCACAGGCACCAGTCTAGAGAGGATATTTTAGTATAGCACCAGCACTTCTGCAGGAAATTCTTAGGCCAGATTATCACTGTATTTTTCTAGTGCTTTTTCCTTATTATTATCGATTTTTTAAAAAGACTTTATTTTATATAGTGTTAGTGTTATTACTAGCTCTGTCCTTGAATACCATGAGTAGCCTATAGACACTGAGACTGTCACTTAAAATGAGCAAGTTCCTGATGCATGCATGTGTGCATGTGTGCGTGTGTCCTTGGGCGTGCTCATGCATTTCTTATTCGTGTGGGTTCTGGGGATTGAACTTAGGCTATCAACTTGGGCTACAAATGCCTTTACCATATCACACAGCCTTCCTAATGCAATTAATAATAAGTAAATAAATATACTGCTGATAAACACTTGCTGACTGTCGAAAATTTGGAATTTTCCATTCCATCTATGAAAAATGTGTCGGCTTGTCACAGTTTATGTCCTACAAGGTTTGGAATTCTGTGAAATGTGTCATAAGCTCCTCAGGAGTTTCACCTTTCATCTTCTTGGTTTTGTTTGTTCTCAGGTTCTATTGAAAGCTTTCATAGCAAATTTGAAGTCAAGCTCTCCCACTGTGCGACGGACAGCAGCCGGCTCAGCAGTGAGCATCTGCCAGCACTCTAGGAGGACACAGTACTTCTACAACTGGCTCCTGAATGTGCTCCTAGGTGAGAGAGAAAGGGCCTGCTGGCCCAGTCTTAGCATCTGCTCAATATTTTAAACTACACTAACCCTTGGCATCAGGACTAGACCATTTGCAGCTGTTGACTGCTGAATGTGAATTCTGTAGTGGATACTGCAAGCCCATAAGTGGTCTTGGAGACTTTTCAGCTGCAGCTGTTCCACTAGGACACCCAGCTGGTATATAACCTCACCCACCTTCCTGACCTTCTGTATCAGAGGCCTGAGGCTATGCTTCAGCACGCTGTGGGTACTCTAGGGAAACTGACATATTCTTTCTCTCTCTCTCTCTCTCTTGCTCTCTCTCTCTCTCTCTCTCTCTCTCTCCTTTCTTTCTTTTTTTTTTTTTTTTCTTTTTCTTTTTTGTTTTTTTTTCGAGACAGGGTTTCTCTGTGTAGCCCTGGCTGTCCTGGAACTCACTCTGTAGACCAGGCTGGCCTCAAACTCAGAAATCCACCTGCCTCTGCCTCCCGAGTGCTGGGATTAAAGGCGTGCACCACCACTGCCCTGCTTCTCTCTCTCTTTTCTCTGTCTCTGTCTCTCTCTTGCTGCTGTCAAAATCAACACAAGCAAATCTTGCTGGAGTTAGCATGTGGATGTTTGATACAACTATCTGAATTCCAAATACACTTCCACTCCCCATGAGGTCTTGCCAAGCTAAGGACATGTTTATGCTGCAAGGCTGCTCCTTGATCTGGGTATACACAGCCTGTGTTTCACAGTCTTGCTTATGTCACCCTTCCCTTTTACTGCTAGGCTTACAGCAGGGCACTCCTGTAGGTCTCCTTTTTTACCAGCGTGTACTGTGGTTCTCTGAGCAGTGGACTGGCTGTTGAGCCCCTTTGGTTGCCTTTGCAGGTCTGCTGGTTCCCATGGAGGAAGAACACCCCACTCTCCTGATCCTTGGTGTATTGCTCACACTGAGGTGTCTAGTGCCCTTGCTCCAACAGCAGGTCAAGGACACAAGTCTAAAAGGCAGCTTTGGGGTGACACGGAAAGAAATGGAAGTCTCTCCTTCTGCAGAGCAGCTTGTCCAGGTAAGGGTGAATAGTGATAAGTGTGGGATGTGTGCTCCTTGGAAGCAGCATATTTCTGGAAGTGTTGGGTCAGAAAGAAGTGAGCTGGGTGATGGTGTGCTCCTCCTCACTCCTGAGGAGTCAGGAGATGTATCTTCACAGACCAGGTGTGAGTTGTTTGCCTAAAGCAGGAACCACACATGTTTTCCACAAGGGGCCAGAGAGTATGTGTGTTAAGCTTTGCATGTCCAGCCATCTTCACTGAACCCCCTTTCCCCCCAGTTTTATAGTCCATAAATGTGGCCATATTCCAGTGAGACTTTATCCACAGAAGCAGGCACAGAATCAAGGCACAGCCTTGTGTGCCTGTGACCCCAGTACTTGGAATGCCAAGAGAGAAGTACAAGTTCAGCAAATGCCTGGCCTGTGTAGGAACTCCAAGCTATCTGTAGCTACATGATGAGACCAGATCTCAAAAGAGCCAAAATGGGGAGTAGAAAGCAAGTGTAAAGCCTGATGTGGCTGCGGCTGGTAGTTTGCTAGTCAAGATTTAGGGTATGCATGTGCATAAAGAGCTAAGGCTAAGCCTTGGGCAGCTTCTTGGGGGACTTTCTTTTTTCTTTTTTTTTTTTTTTTTATTCTACACCAACCTTCAAAAAAGAAAATATATGGGTTTTTTTTGTTGTTGTTTTGTTTTTTTTTTTAATTTTTGATGTTTAGCCTGCATGTATGTCTCTTTGAGGGAGTTGGATCTACTGGAACTTGATTTACACACAGCTGTAAACTGCCATGGTGGTGCTGGGAATTGAACCTGGGTCCTTTGCAAGAGCAGCCAATGCTCTGTACTGCTGAGCCATCTCTCTAGGCCTGCATGTGTTTGTTTTTTGCTTTTATCTTAACAACTAATGCTAGGGTTGACAAACTTTGCAAAGTAAAAATATAGAGTGCCTGTGAAGTATTAATTTTATATAGTGATTTTATAAGTGGTTGAAACTGTCCAGGATATATTTATATTGCAAAATTATATGTTATCTGAAATAATTATTTAAACTTGTGGGCATTTTTCCCCTGGTAACTTGAAAGAAAAAAAATTAACAAGCTCATTGTTTCCATAGTATGGTATAGTATTAAAAACACCAAAAAAATTTGACTGACAGCCTTAATATCTGTGGCTGTTTTCTCCAGCATTCAAAGCTGTGTTCCTGATGGTTGGGTGTTCCCTCTTGTTTCCACAGCAGTGTCCATTAGGATTATTTTCTTTCCTATTCATCAGTTTTGGGAAATGAAGATCCTGAGTTTGCTTACTGCTGTTCTAGTGGAAGTGCTCTATGTATTTCCAAGGAGTTAATATAAATGAAAAAAATTGTGGGAATTCAGAAAATAGCACAGACAATAATGACCCTACCTGTAGAAGTAACAAGTCTTCACAGGGAAAAATTAAGGCACAGTTTTGCTGACAAAGGTCAGTGAAAACAGTGTGAAATCTGGGATGTTTATGTATTTATTAATTTTGTTTTTGTTTTTAAGCATTTTAAGATTTATTTATTTTATGTATGTGCTCTGTCTGCATGTAAACCTGCGTGCCAGAAGAGGGCATCAGATCCCATGACAGATGGTTGTGAACCACCAGGTGGTTGCTGGGAATTGAACTCAGAACCTCTGGAAGAGCAGACAGTGCTCTTAACCACTGACCTCTCTCTCCAGCCCTGGGATGCATTTTAAACATGACTGAAGACCTATGTTTCTGCTCCTAGGTTTATGAACTGACTTTGCATCACACACAGCACCAAGACCACAATGTGGTGACAGGAGCACTGGAGCTCCTGCAGCAGCTCTTCCGTACCCCTCCACCTGAGCTGCTACAAGCACTGACCACACCAGGAGGTCTTGGGCAGCTCACTCTGGTTCAAGAGGAGGCCCAGGGCCGAGGCCGCAGCGGGAGCATTGTGGAACTTTTAGGTGCGTTCTCAGCAAGGTCGTCTTCTAATCATTATTCATTAAGGCATGTTTTCTTCTGTTGCTTTATGGGGCTGTGCTTCGCTAAGCTATCCCTGCCTAAATTCCTTGCCCAAGCTTAAAATGTAGGCATCTTTCTGCTTTTGCAAATAAATCTGCAGTTTAGAGTGCTAGATGACAGAATGAGGCCACACCTTTAAGGCCTGGTCTCCCGACTTTCTGGCTTGTTACCTCCATTTCAGATGCAGTGAAATAGAAATATCAGGCTATTTCCAGGACTCTCACAGTTGATTGTCAGGGATGAATAGATTTTTATGTCTTTTTTGGGAATTTAATGTTCTTTTTTAATTTGGATCTTGACTTTAGAGAACCCCTTCCATTCCTGGCCCTCGAAGACACCTTCTTAACCTGGCCTCTTTGATGCTCAAAGAGTCTGAGCTATAGATTAGGCAGTGACAACCTGACCTATCTGACACAAGCTACTCTTGGATGGTGGGACAGATAGGAATCTGGGCATGCCAACCTCTAGAAGTGAGCTAGCATTTAGCAGGCTTTGGCAAATTCTGCTGACCCTGGCTTGTCATGGCTTGCCACAGTATATACATTGAGGAACCAGACTTATTGTAGCTACAAATTATAGAAACAGTCTGCCTGGAAAATATTATTGCGGCCTTGTACACTTAAAAGTTTGCCTGGAGTATGAGCAGAAAATGTTTTTCTGCTGTCCTTGTCATTAAAGAATTCTTATTTTTGTGGAAAGCATGTCATACACCCAGTGAACATAAATATGCACCTCTAGTAACTGTTTCTAATGAGAGCTTATGTCTGGCCTCTGGGTTGTCCAAATAATGTGAGGTATTATAGTTTTAATTTGGCTTTTAAAGTAAGATTTATATGATCTTTTTTTTGACATTTTAGTCATATCTTTAAACCTGTGCATTTCAACATGAGTGTAATTTTCACCTTTAAAGTGTGACACTGTGGTGTTTAAACATGTCCTACAGAAACATGTCCACATTCTCCCTGTTTTAGGGTTTGAGTCAAGCTTTTTGAGGATTTTTTAATTTCTTGCAGATTTTAGCAGCTTGTTACCTTACTTTCTTCTGTTACTTTCTGTGATTTACAGCTGGAGGGGGTTCCTCTTGCAGCCCTGTTCTCTCAAGAAAGCAAAAAGGTGATTATCTCAAAATCTCAGTCTTGTGTTGAATTGAGCTGCCACTTCTGTGTTTGTACAATGTATTCAATTCCACTTATGTTTCCTCCCAGAAGAGTAAGTGTATGAATACTTCTGGAGTCCAAAGTTTTCTTCTGTTTAACAGTTGTTTATATCACAGTTGTTTATCATAATTTCTAATTATGGTCAAAGGTCAAAGGTCAGCAAACTTTCTATAAGGGACCAGAGAGCAAATATTTTAAATTTGTGGGCCATAAACTCTTGTAGCTGTTTCCCTGCTTTGTGACTGCTGAAGAACAGTGGTATAATATATCAACTGCTGGGTCTGGCTGCTCTCCACTGAAATCTTAAAGATGCAGCTGGGCTCAGTACCACTTTAGAGTGCATCGCTATACTTTATAAAAGTAACTTCCGTAAACATTTATTTGTTTTATTTATTATGAGTACACTGTAGGTGTCTTCAGACACACCAGAAGAGGGCATGAGATCCCATTACAGATGGTTGTGAGTCACCATGTGGTTGCTGGGAATTGAACTCAGGACCTCTGGAAGAGCAGCCAGTGCTCTTAACCGCTGAGCCATCTCTCCAACTCTAACTTCCCTTCTTAATGAATTTATTATTTGGTATATTAAATAGTTTATTTTGTTTGGTTCTTCATTTTGTTCATCCCTACTTATCAATTTTCAGCTATATTTAACTTCTTGCATATGTGTTTTCTGACTTATTTTTATTCCAGAGTTTCTGATATGACCTTATAGTTTTATACACATAGTCACTTTGCAGCAGCTGCAATTTCATTTTATATTTTACATTTTTCATGGAGAATAATTGCTATCATATTTATTTTTAAAATCTTAAAAAATGAGCTGGGCAGTGGTGGCGCACGCCTTTAATCCCAGCACTTGGGAGGCAGAAGCAGGCAGATTTCTGAGTTTGAGGCCAGCCTGGTCTACAGAGTGAGTTCCAGGACAGCCAGGGCTACACAGAGAAACCCTGTCTCGAAAAACAAAACAAAAAAATCTTAAAAAATGAATTTGTTTTCTGTGTCATAATTTGAGCATTTAAAACTTAAAACACAGAATTATTTGCCATATTAAATAAGGGTTTTGTGTTTTTCCTTTATTTTAAATTTTGAGACAGGGCCTCGTTGTGTAGTATGAGATGGCCTTGAACTTCATCTCTGCCTGTATTTCCTACTTGCTGGAATAACAGTACACCTCACTTTTGAGTAAGTTCTTCACAGGAGTAATATTCTAGTCTGCATTGAATTAAGAGAACATTTACTTGAAGAATTTGGGAGCTAGATGTCACCTGGAGGCTGAGACAGAAGTCTTTTGGGCTACTGAGAAGACCTTGCCTCTTAAAAAGGAAGCCGAATATTTGATACATTGTAGTAAGAAATACTTACTGATTTTAGAAAGCACTGCAAATGTTTAAAGGCCAGAAGAATTCTACGAAATATTACTCTCTATTCTTGATCTAGGAGAGGTCATTGGGCACTTGGTAAAATCATTCTGATAACTTATGCCACAGTCACTTTGTCCAGAGATGGTGACAAAGGTGATATTATTGAGATGAGTTCTCATCTCTACTATTTCCTGAGTCTCCTGATAGTTTTTTATTTAGACGGATGATTTTAAAACTTTTTTTTGTTATAAGGAAAATTCTTTTTTTCAAGTGTTGTACTGGCTAGTTTATGTCAACTTGATAGAAGATAGAGTCATTTTGGAAGTAGGAACCTTAGTTGAAAAAATGTTCTCACTAGACAGGTCTGTGGACCAACCTGTGATGCATTTTCTTGATTGATGATATAGAAAGGCCCAGCTTACTCTAGGCACTGCCACCACTGGGCTAGTGGTTCTGGGTTCTATAAGAAAGCCGACTGAGCAAGCCTGTAAGCAGCATTCCTCCAAGGTCTCTGCTTCAGTTTCTGCCCCCCAGGTCCCTTCCCCAGTTCTCCTCAGTTTTTCTCCAGTTTACTTTTGGTCATGAAGTTTTTTGTTTGTTTTTTTTAACAATAAAATAAAATTTTAGAGAATTTTAAGGAAATGTTCCATATAGAAGTACAAATCATTACAGTACTTCTAATGAAAAGTTTACCAACAAGTACCAAAGTATAAATTATACATAAAATTTTATCTAGTAAACTTACTTCTAGGAATTTATGTTGACAAAAATATGTATGTACTGTGGGATATCTGTCACAGTATTATTTACAATGATGAATTATGAGAAACATGTCAAAATTAAATGCTGAATTAGTAAATTATAAAATTACTTGTAGGAATTTCTATAATAATTAAAATGCTATTTTTTTGGCTAAAACTTTAGAAGCCAATATTATCATCATCTTATACTTTCACATTACAAATAGGATTAAGATAAATTAAATCACTTTGTAAAAACATTATGCAATTGGAAATTGACAGATCAACTCTTACAGTTTTATAGGCCATTCATTTTCTCTCCTTTGAAATGACAAAGGAAAGTTGACTTCAGTCAAAATAGGACACAACCTAATCTCATAAATCACAGGTTTAATGTTACTTGTTTTCAGTAGGTTTTGAAAACCTTATTACTGTCACACTCAACTAGAAATAAGTTGACAACTCCTGACTAAATTCAGAGAAAATAAATACTAATCTTCTAAAATATACAGGACTCACCTCCCTAATGTGAACATAAAATTCAAATACCTCCAATGTTCTCCCTTGACGATATGTTAGCTTCACTCTGAGCAAAGAGCAACATTCCTTTGCGTTTCCCAAGGCCATTACACTGAGATTCATCAGATACCTATAACACTTGCTGATGTTACCCCTTAAATATTTCTATTTGACCAGTACGAAGTGTCCTTCCTTATCTTTTTTGATAACTTTTGGTTGAAAGTTGATTTTATTTGATATTAGATTGGCTACTCCAGCTTGTTTCTTAGGACCATTTGCTTGGAAAATTGTTTTCCAACCTTTCACTCTGAGGTAGTGTCTGTCTTTGTCACTAAGGTACATTTCCTGTATGCAGCAAAATGCTGGGTCCTGTTTGCATATCCAGTCTCTTAGTCTATGGATTTTTATTGGGGAATTGAGTCCATTGATGTTAAGAGATATTAAGGAAAAGTGATTGTTGCTTCCTGTTATTTTTGATGTTAGAGGTGCTATTTTGTTTGTGTGGCTATCTTCTTTGGGGTTTGTTGAAAGATTACTTTCTTGCTTTTTTTCTAGGGTGTAGTTTCCCTCTTTGTTGTTGGTGTTTTCCATCTTTTATCCTTCCTAGGGCTGGATTTGTGGAAAGGTATTGTGTAAATTTGGTTTTGTCATGGAATATCTTGTTTTCTGCGTCTATGGTAATTGAGAGTTTTGCTGGGTATAGTAGCCTGGGCTGGCAGTTGTGTTCTCTTAGGGTCTGTATGAGGTCTGCCCAGGATCTTCTGGCTTTCAAAGTCTCATGAGAAGTCTGGTGTAATTCTGGTAGGTTTGCCTTTTTATGTTACTTGACCTTTTTTCCTTACTGCTTTTAATATTCTTTCCTTGTTTTGTGCATTTGTGTTTTGACTATAATGTGACGGGAGGAATTTCTTTTCTGATCCAGTCTATTTGGAGTTCTGTAGGCTTCTTGTATGTCCATGGGCATCTCTTTCTTTGGGTTAGGAAAGTTTTCTTGTATAATTTTGTTGAGGATATTTCCTGGCCCTTTAAGTTGGGAATCTTCACTCTCTTCTATACCTATTATCCTTAGGTTTCCTCTTCTCACTGTGTCCTGGATGTCCTGGATGTCCTGGATGTTTTGTGTTAGGAATTTTTTGCATTTTCTTTGACTGTTATGTCAATGTTTTCTTTGGTATCTTCTGCACCTCTCTCTCTTTTAGAGAATCTTCTAGAGAGAGATTCTCTCTTCTATCTCTTGTATTCTGTTGGTAATGCTTGCATCTGTGACTCCTGATCTCTTTCCTAGGTTTTCTAACTCCCAGGTTGTCTCCCTTTGTGAGTTCTTTATTGTTTCTGTTTCCATTTTTAGATCCTGGATGGTTTTGTTCTATTCCTTCACCTGTTTGGTTATGTTTTCCTGTAATTCTTTAGGGGGTTTTTGTGTTGACTTTTTAAGGGCTTCTAGCTGTTTACCTGTATTCTCCT
Source organism: Rhynchomys soricoides (assembly GCA_019843965.1). Classification (NCBI taxonomy): domain Eukaryota; kingdom Metazoa; phylum Chordata; class Mammalia; order Rodentia; family Muridae; genus Rhynchomys; species Rhynchomys soricoides. Next base: position 5,573,698 of record JADRCH010000051.1, on the reverse strand, counting down.
GTATTTCCTTAAGGGAGTTATTTATGTCCTTTTTAAAGTCCTCTATCATCATCATGAGAAGTGATTTTAGATCCGAATCTTGCTTTTCCTGTGTGATGATGTATCCAGGACTTGCTATGGTGGGAGAATTGGGTTTTGGTGATGCCAGGTAACCTTGGTTTCTGTTGCTTATGTTCTTGCACTTGCCTCCTGCCATCTGGTTATCTCTAGTGCTGTCTGCCCTCCCTTTATTTGACTGGAGCCTGTCCTTCCTGTGATTCTGGGATCCTATTATCCTGAGATCCTGGGTATGACAGAGCTCCGGGGAGTCAAGCTGCTTCTGTGACCCTGAGATCCTGATGTGACCAAGCTCATGGGATCCTGTGATCCTGGGTGTGTTAGAAGCTTCCTCTGGGTATTGTGCGACTGGCTGAGGAGTTCGCACCCAAGGTCTTCTTAGGGCAACAGCCCAGACCAGAAGGAACCATTGCCACTGGTCTGGCAGGGTTCGTGCGTCTCTGGATCCCACTGGTCCCAGTTACTCCTGGTGTTGGGACAGATGTTGTGTCCTCCTCACCTCTGATCCTATGATTCTGGGCGTGTTAGAGCGCCTGGGAGTGGAGCCTCCTCTGGGTGTTGTGGGACTGGCTGAGGAGTTCTCACCCAAGGTCTTCTCAGGGCACCGGCCCAGACTGGAAGAGTGGTCATGAAGTTTTATCACAGCCTTAGAAGCCCTAACTAAGACAAGTATAATCTGCCAAATGTAAGATAGATAAAAACAAGAGTTATGGAGCACCCAGGCTTCAGCAAAGGTCAGAGAGGGCCAGGAGTCTCTTCTCTGTTGGCAGCTAGCCCTCCTTTTTTGTCTTCATGGAATCTGCCCTCAGAGAATTTTTTCCAGAACATAATCAGCCACTGACTTGGAGGGTAAAAACTGCTTCATTAAGATTCAAATGCACTGTTCTTGAGTTTTATTTGATTTTTAAAACTACATGTTTTGTTAATAAAAGGCTCTGTATTTGTCTAGTTGCTGTGTTGGTTTTGCATAGATTTGTGTTCTCTTTGCTAATTAGCTTACGCCTTTAATGTTATATCATGTAATTTCATGGAAATTATCACAACGCTTATTACTTGAAGAACAGTAACATTAGAAGCTGTTAGCTAGGTCGTATCTATTATAGTTTTCCTCTGTATGAGAACACATCTGAAATGAACAACTTCAAGGGAAATATTTATTTATTTTTGGCCACTGTTTCAGAGGTCTTGGTCCATCGCAGCAGGGAAGGTTTGGTAGAGCAGCAGAAATCAGGTGTTATACCTGAGTTGGTGGTGAACAGTGCCCCCCACACCAAGCACCAGTCTTCCCTCCCAGTTAACGCTCTCTGAAAATCTCCTAAGCAAGTCTCCGTTCAGTCAAGCTGACAAGATCAAAGTGTAATTTGATGTCGTTTAATGATGCTTATATGTATTATAACTGTAAAGATTTTTCTTCCTAATATTACTTTAAACATAAACTATAAGGTATATTTTTAACGTTCTACTAGGAAATATTTTGTCTATTTTGATTCTTAGCTATAGTGTTGACTATAAAAAAGATAATAAAATGAAACTGACTCATTTATATGTAGGAGTTTGATATACAACTTTGTATTTGTCATGGATAGTCCAATAGAATATGGATATTCCAAAGCCTGACTGATAGAATTGGATCTTTTCAGCCATAAGCTACTCATTCGTTTATTAGGTGATAGTAAATTATTTAGCTGCAACAGTAATCTAAATCAATAAAAAGATATATTCTGGTACAGTTCAATAGTAAATACTTCTGCTTCTTCTCTTGTAGACATACTGCTCTTACAGTATTCTGAAAGTTACTCTTTTTTCCATTTTTTTAACATTGTAGTAATATTAAATACATGATGGATAAATTGTATTGGGTAAATTAAATATGCCTGTGATTCTTCAATTCAGAATATATGCTTATTTGATTTTTGTTTTTTGATATAGAGTCACTATGTAGCTTTGGTTTGGACTAAAACTCACTGTGTAGATGTGGCTGACCTCAATCTCATAGAGGTTGGCATGCTTTCTGTCTCCTGAGTGCTGGGAGTAAAAGTGTACACCATCATGCCTGACTATTTATAAATCTATTTAATCTAAAAAAAAAAAAACAAAAAACAAAAAAAACCCCAAAAAACAAAACATTATTTTTAGCAAAATTAAAAAGGAATTTTTTTGTTTGTTTGTTTTTGAGACTGGGTTTCTCTGTATAGCCCTGGCTGTTCTGGAACTCACTCTGTAGACCAGGCTGGCCTCGAACTCAGAAATCTACCTGCCTCTGCCTCCCAAGTGCTGGGATTAAAGGTGTGTACCACCACTGCCTGGCTAAAAAGGAATCTTGCTGTATTATTTACTAGGCAAAGTGCTCTTAGGAGAAGAAGAAGCCTTGGAAGATGACTCAGAGTCCAGGTCAGATGTCAGCAGCTCAACCTTTGCAGGTACTTGTCATCGTCATCATCCATGAGCTGGCAGTGTCGACCTTTATTTATTATCTGCCATCTTGTGCCCCTTTCAGCCCTCAGCCTGCACACAGCATTGTGGGGCCCGGGTGGCTTGCTCAGAAAGTGGCTTTTATAATTCAGCTGCTTTTTATAATGTTCACTCTAAATGTATTTGGCTATGTGCTTTTCTTGTTTTGGGTTATTCATTATTCTTGAGCATATCTTTTTGGTAGCAGATGATAGATGGAGTTGTCTCATGAATTAAACGGTCTATGATCAGGACATTGGAGTTGAAGAGCTGTCTGGGTAATTTAACATGAAAGAATATATTTTTGCTTGCAAGTGGTTACATAAGATTATTTGTGTTCTTTATAAAACACAGCTATTATTTTAAGACACTGATAAATAGATCAAATGCCAACAGCTTTGGTTGTGTTTACTATTAGATAAATAAAAATAAGACAAAGATCCTTGGGAAGGAAAACCTGAATGATGTCAACGGACATTCCCCCTGCTTACCAGATAAACAAATCAACAGAACAAAAATGTTGGCCTGCCCAGACTAGTGTAAAGCTCAGGCTCCTTCATCAGGAGCCACTGCTTACACTGTTCATGGTTTTGGAGTGATTTTGTTTTTATATTTAGTGTTTTATTTTATAAAACAAACCACCCTGTCAGCATTCTGAAAGCACTCTTATTGGGACAGTCTCACTGTTCCCAGCCATCAGCACCTTTCATTTCCTCCGCTGCAAATCAACCACTTTTTTTTTTTTGCAAGTCCTTCAGAAGTTTACGGATGAATAAATGTTAAATACTGGATTTTACTATTATAGAATGGGCACTGAAGTGATTTTGATCTCACATAGTGTTTGTAAGAGGGAATTTTAAAATTAAACTAGGAAAAGATGGAGTGTGTTTATCCTACAGGAGGCTAGGATCGCAGTGGAGATGAACAGGACTTGGAAGAAGGCAAGCCCATCCTAAAGGGTGCTTATTTCTAGTGTTCTGTTATTGCTTATTTAGAGTTCCTGGGAGTCTGCTTGTGTCCCTGCCCCAGCTGCTTCTGAGTTACACACATTCTATGAGTGGCTTCAGAGATGCACTAAGAGCTTTGGCTTGGTTTTTGTGATGGAACACATTTGAAAATATTCCCAGCCATGAAAAATTTGCTTGTTCCAACCAGCTCCACTGTGCCGCTTGACTTTTTCTTCACTATGCTTTAAGCTGTTTAATAGTTAGAACATTCAATATAGTGAACTTTTTGTCATTTTGCGTAATTTGATTCCTTAGCTACTGTTTCCTCTGGCCATTTGACAACTGAGTTTTTCTGTGTCTCTAGCTTCTGTAAAGAGTGAGATTGGTGGAGAGCTTGCTACTTCTTCAGGTGTTTCCACTCCTGGTTCTGTGGGTCACGACATCATTACTGAGCAGCCTCGATCCCAGCACACACTTCAAGCAGACTCTGTGGACTTGTCTGGATGTGACTTGACCAGTGCTGCTACTGATGGGGATGAGGAGGACATCTTGAGCCACAGCTCTAGCCAGTTCAGTGCTGTCCCATCTGACCCTGCCATGGATCTGAATGATGGGACCCAGGCCTCCTCACCCATCAGTGACAGTTCTCAGACCACCACTGAAGGACCTGATTCAGCTGTGACTCCTTCTGACAGTTCTGAAATTGTAAGTGGGCAGAGGGCACCTGGTTCTTTTGTCTTCTGAGCTTATTCTTGGATGCCTACACTTTAACCTTCCTGCTCATTTTTTTGTATTAACACACATAATAGTAAGAGGCCCACAGCTCAGATGGTTAACAAAGAACTTGGCCTTGTTGGATGCCTTCACTGGAGATTGAAGTCAGGTTACTTACATGCACCTTGTATACATGACATAGTTTTAATACCTGCTTAGGCCTGTTTGAATAACTACTTTCAATTTTTTAAGGAGCTTGTTATTGAAAGTGTCTGTGGTCTTAATTAAATGTGGGTGGTGATATTAGTACTCTGTGTTATATTTAGCACTTTTTGACCTCTCAATGTACTTATACCACATTCCATTTTAAAGTAGCCCGGGCTGACCTTAAATTTGAGATCTGGATATGAAACATTTTTTTTTCAGTATGGAATTGTTGATACAGAAATGCAGCTCTCACCTAAGGGGATCAGAGTAAGTTTATTCTGAAGCCAAATAGTAGTGACTGTAGCCCAAGGTCACAGGTTCAGGTTACTCTAGCTTATTTGTTCTCATGTGGTGACAAATTGGTGAAGTTTTTATAACCAAAGAAGAAGGAAGGAAGGAAGGAAGGAAGGAAGGAAAGAAAGAAAGAAAGAAAGAAAGGGAAAGAAATGCATAAATCAAGATGCTTTTCAAATACATTGGTGGGTATCTCAGATAGGCAGGGTATAGTAGAGTGGGAAGATCTCAACTAGAGATCTCAACTAATGGAAACTAGGGTTCTGTTTGCACATTCTACAGGATTTCTTAAGGGCTAAAAGATGTTAACCCTTGGTGGCACACATCTTTAATCTGAGCACTCAGGCAGAACAAGTTGTGTCTCTGAGTTCCCACTACACTGGTCTACAAATTGAGTTCCAGGACAGCCAGTGGTACACAGATAAACACTGTCTCAAACCAAACCAAACTAAACCAACCAACCAGCCAAACAAACAAATAAAAGATGTTAAGTCACACACAGAAGAAGATAATAAATGGCCATCAGAGGGTTAAAGATGCCCTAAGAAGTTTGGCCTTGGGCTGCAGTCTGCATTCTCTGTTTCCATATCCTTGAGTGAGTTCTTTCCAGAAACTTTTCACCACAGAGCCTGTCTGGACATAGGATATTTATAAATTTAGTGCAGTTAATCTATTGTTAGATTCTTATCTAGATGCTTTCTCTTTGTTTCTAACGTACTGTACAATTTGTTCATGAAGACAAGATTGCTTTAAAAATATTAATTCATTGAGAATTCCATGCACATATTTTGATGTTTACCCTCGTCTTTCTGCCTAACTACTCCCAGATCAACTTTCTACATCTCTTTCCAACCTTGTGTCTTCTTCTTTTTTTTTTAAATATCAAAAAAGTTTACAGACAGAAATTTCTTTAGATTTTCTAGAGCTATAAAAGCTTGGTATGACCCTTTTCTGGGGAGACAGACAAATGTCTGATTACCACAGATAGGATACTAGTGACAGACCAAAGTAATGATTCCACCTAAGTCTAGTTTGACAAATCAATTAGTTTATTATACCATTGAAGAATATGTTTATCCCAGTGATCATTAGCCACCTCTATATCCTTAGGAAGGAGCAGGGTTCCACAAGCTTGTCCCCAGGATATTAGTTGCCTGTCTTGTGCAGGCCTGATGTAGATAACCCCCCTGCCCAGGTAACACTCCACAATGAAGCTTTTCTGGGCATAGCAGTGAAGAGCTCTCTTTGCTTTTACACATGCATTTACCTATGGCCATTGAATGAGTAATCGCCCTTTGCATTCTGTATGTGTCATTGATGCAACATGGTCTTTGCATTCTACATGCTCAGCTCTGTTGCTGGCTTCTCCTTCATGTTGAAGGGCTTTCGCCTGACAGTCCCCCTTTATTTGTACAGGTGTTAGATGGTGCTGACAGCCAGTATTTAGGCATGCAGATAGGACAACCACAGGAGGAAGACGAGGAAGCTGCAGGTGTTCTTTCTGGTGATGTCTCAGATGTTTTCAGAAACTCTTCTTTGGGTAAGTTCACTTTATATGATGGAAATGTTTTCAGCCTTAGACATCTTTTACCTTTTCTTGTTTGTTTGTTTGTTTGTTTGTTTCTGTTTCTCCAGACAGGGTTTCTTTGTGTAGTTTTAGCTGTCCCAGAACTTAACTCTGTAGACCAAGCTAGCCTTGAACTTGGGAGATCCATTTGCCTCTGCCATCCAAATGCTAGGATTAAAGGAATGGACCACCACTACTCAGCAAGACTTTTTTATCTTTATTTCAAGAAGAAACCTTTTGGTATCATTTTTTATTTTAATTGAGAATGGCCTTAATTTTCATTTTAATTCAAATTGAAAATGGCAAGTTAGGTATAATCAGACTTTGATTTAAATTGGTACCTGTACATTATCTCTGTGTAAATATATACATATTTTGAATGGACGTGTCTCTTAATTATGATTTCCATTTTTAAAGCCCTTCAACAGGCACACTTGTTGGAAAGAATGGGTCATAGCAGGCAGCCTTCCGACAGCAGTATAGATAAGTTTGTATCAAGAGATGAGGTTGCTGAAGCCGGTGACCCAGAAAGCAAGGTGAGCGTCATAGGAAGGAACAGCTTGTGTGTGCGGGGTTGGAATTTCCCTGGCTTTTGCCACTTTCATATGTTCCTAGCCCAGCTCTGGGCTTCTTTCCCCTAGAAACACTGGACACTCCCAGGCCTCTGTCCTTTTTTGCCTCTCCAGGGATACCCACATTCTTAACAATTGCATTAGTTCTGCCTCCACAGACTCCTCCATACACAGATGTACCCTGTGCTAAGCTTTACCCTGCCTGATAAGCCTGTGTTATTCATTTGAGGCTTGTTTAGAGCTTTGCAGCAGTTCTTAGTGTTGCTCACTTGACTGATTAAAACATCTCTCTCTCTTTCTCTGGTGTTTGCTCTACGTGTACATCTGCTGTAGTTACAGTTAACTTTAAAGTCCTTGAAGTCAGGAATACATTTTGTCATTTAATTGTATCAGCCAAAATTACTTCCTTTGAGAGTGCTCTCCAGGTTCTTTTGTATCCTTCCAACCTTTGAGCTTCTTTGGCTTATTCCTTTGCCTAGTATCTTTTTGTTTGTGTGTATGTTTTGGAGTATTTTGAGACAGGGTCTCACTATATATCCTTGGCTGGCCTAGAACTCATAGTTTTCAGTAGACACTTGTGACTTGCCAATGTGAACAGCGTTTCCTACATGCTGTGTTTTAGCATTTTCCTGTCTAGTGAACCTTCTCCATACTAAGCTTGTCCCTTGCCACACCCTATGGCCCTGTGGTTAGGTTCCAGTTGTGTTCCTTTTGAGATCAGCTATGGAGGTGGCCAAGTGTAGGCATCTCTGTCTCTAGCACCTTGATGTGGATTATTTTCTTGACTGAACTAGTGAATCAAATGTTTACTTCTCTGTTCTAGCCTTGCCGAATCAAAGGTGACATAGGACAGCCTAATGATGATGATTCTGCTCCTCTGGTACATTGTGTCCGTCTTTTATCTGCTTCCTTTTTGTTAACTGGCAAAAAGAAAGGTAAGCACAGCAGAGTAGATGCAGAATTGAGGGTACACCATGGGTTCAGAAGTCAGTTTGTTGGTCTGTTGGTATCTGGTTATTGGGGTCAAGTTTACTTTCCATTTCTGCTGACAGAGGGAGGGAATGAGAGGGGTGAGTTTTGTTTCTTGGAAAAGGCTAAAGTGGACTGGGTGATTCCTTTGCAGCACTGGTTCCAGACAGAGATGTGAGAGTCAGTGTGAAGGCCCTGGCCCTCAGCTGTATTGGTGCAGCTGTGGCCCTTCATCCAGAATCGTTCTTCAGCAAACTGTACAAAGTCCCTCTTAATACCGTGGAAAGTACTGGTATGCTGACAACTCACTTTTCTCACCAATTGGTACTTAAGCTATCTAACAGTCTTGCCTTCTTTTGTCTTAGAGTAGTGAGTGAGTGTTTCTAGTTAGCTTATATGTTTCAGCTGTGTTAGAGCTGTCCAGATGTGCATATGGTCATGGTCTTAGTCTCATGACTCCCCTTATGTATACTTTACATACACATGACCACATAAGTCATAAAGTAGAAATATGGAAATGTAAAAGTTATTTATACACATACTCTATTTCATTTTAAATCATAAGCTGTATTGTTAAATTGCTCTGTGTCACATTCACCTGGGCCATGTCCATATTCAGGCTAAGCCTGGTCAGGACAGCACCACACCCTGTCTTCTGGTGGACACAGTTGTTCCTGAGCAGAAAGTACCTGCCACCTTCTTTCTTTCTTTGAGTGACAAGGCAACATTGTGTTATTGAGTTTAAAGTTAACAAATATATACTAGATTGATTGTTTCTAATCTTTATTTTCAAAAGAAATCTTAGAAGTTTGATTTTAATCTGATAACCTGGAATCACAATGTAGAAATTCTGACATATTGAAATAATTTCAGTGTGATGACTCTAGAACCTTTAAATCCCAAACATCTTTCCCTACTTAGGAAATTATAGTCAGGTCCTTTGCAGATGTAAAACGGTCTCTTTGCCTCCTTTTCTGAGAATGAAGCTTCATTTGTAGTATAAATTTGATGGTGGAGAAGGTACAGGCTGGGCCATTTGTGTCCACAGAGGAACAGTATGTTTCTGACATCCTGAACTACATCGATCATGGAGACCCACAGGTCCGAGGAGCTACTGCCATTCTCTGTGGGACCCTTGTTCACTCCATCCTCAGCAGGTCCCGTCTCCGTGTTGGTGACTGGCTGGGCACCATCAGAACCCTGACAGGTAAGGGGACAGTTTGTTCTGGATTCTTTTCTGGATATTATTCCCATGTTCATGTTTCTGGCTCATTTTTCTGGTTAGGAAATACATTTTCGCTGGTGGACTGCGTTCCTTTACTGCAGAAAACTTTGAAAGATGAATCTTCTGTTACTTGCAAGTTGGCTTGTACAGCTGTGAGGGTGAGTACAGTGTTTGACATAAACTGGTCCTTGCCTTAGTGAGCTTGCCATTGATACAGTTAAATTTGGAGCTTAATGGGTCACATTTCTGTAAGCTGTAAACAGTTATTTTCAGGAATCTACCACTCAGCTTTTGAAAAACTTTGCCATAGTATTAAAATTTATTAAAACTTTTAGTTTTAATTCTTGGAATCTTTATTTGAAACATTCTTTTCCCTAAAGGTAGTGTTTAGAAATATACCTTGCTATTTTGAAATATAAAATTTGTTGATTTTTAAATACACTGTTTTAAGACACTAGACTGTTGAGCTGCAATGAAATTATATGGGTGTTATTTAACCGGCCTTTTGTTAAAGGAAGGAGCCTTGGTTCCTCAAGTGACAGACAATAAGGCGGGACATCCCTATTAGCAGGTCATAAGTCATAGTTGACCGTTCAGTAGCAGAGAACTTAACTAGAGGGGGGAAAAAACAATGATTAAGTCTCAGGAAGGGGCTATTATCCTTTTTAAAAATTTAATGACCTCAAAATGGCTATGAGCCACCTGATTGGATGCTGGGAACCGAACTCAGGTTCTTTAAAGTAGGCACTTTTAACCAGTGAGCCACTTTTCCAGCCCCAAGCACCATTTTTTTTCCAAGTTAAGTTTCAGTCAGTTGCATCTTTTGAGCAAAGGAGGCCTGCTGATAGCACAGGTGCTATGCTGGTCAGTATATGTGTGTCATCCACGGATAGGATAACTACAGGATAATTAATGCCTCTAAACTCTGAGGCTGTAGGGGCTATAGCAATACAGATCCACTTTGTTTCCTTGTATATCTAAAAAGTCTAGTCACATCTAAGATACTCTTTGATATGGGTCTCTTCTCCTTATGCTGGGCCTGAGACTTCTTTTCACATGTGGCAGGACTATGTTGTGTCATCTTCCCCTAAATCAATGGTTAGTGTTCCTGAGATTGAGGCTCAAGAGTCAAGGCGAAGTAATTGGAGGCAGAAAGAAACAGAGTTCTGTGTAATGGCTATATTTACTTTTACACTCAAGCATAGTAAGATAAAGATATATCTTGAATACTTCTGGAACCTCTGTAGCATTCTTGTTGCTGCTTAAAGATAGACTAGCACAAAATAGGTATGTGCATGAGAGTGCTCTTTCAAGATGAGGTGTCTGACCTGATGCCTCTACTGTGGGCGGGGGTTTTCAGCACTGTGTCCTGAGTCTTTGCAGCAGCAGCTACAGTGACTTGGGATTACAACTGCTTATTGACATGCTGTCTCTGAAGAACAGCTCCTACTGGCTGGTGAGGACTGAACTGCTAGAAACTCTTGCAGAGATTGACTTCAGGTAAGGGAACCAAGTTCTGATTCAGAAGTTCAAATTAAAAATTAAAAGTCCTGAGGTCTGTGTAGTTAGCATGTACTGCCTCTTCCGTTCATCTGCGGTTTAGTTAGAGAACATGTGATAGTTCACAGTACTTTTTATTGAACTCTGAACTTGGAGATTTTGATATTTTAAGTGGAATAGATTTTTCTGGTTGTCCTGGTTTTCTAGATGGTAGGAGTAAAAAAAGTAGTTTTATTATTTTTAATTATGTCTAAATATATATGTCTGTATTGGGCATGTGAGATTATGTACATGAATACAAGTGCCTGAGAAGGCCGGAGGTATCATATCCCCTGGAGCAGAGCTAGGTGGTTTTAAGCCTCCTAACATGGCTGCTGAGGACTACACTCCAGTTCCCTGGAAGACCAGAATGTGTTTTTAAATGCTGAGCTATCTTTCTATCTCCACTGAGTTGTTTGTTTACTTTGTTTGTTTGTTTGTTTGTTTTGGAAAACCTTGTTTTAAACTTTTTAAACAGACCATCAACTCTCCTTGTTTTTTTGTTTTTGTTTTCATTTTTAATGTACTTAACCTTTATTCTGATTTATGGGAGATAGCTGAATAGTGTTTTGTTACAGTTTAAAAAAAAAACAAAACAAAACTTGAGGACTGGGGAGATGGGTGGTGGCCACACAAACAGAACTTGAGCTTGATTGCAGCGCCCATGTGAAAGCAGATGTGGTGGTAACCATAGCGCTGGAGAAGCAGAGGCAGCAGGGTCTATGGGCCTTGCTGGTCAGCAACTTTATCTAGCTTTGTAGGGAGAGTTCCTGTGTCAAAGAAAAAGGTGGCTTTTTGCCAGGATGGTGCTGAAAGTGAAGTCAAGAACTCTTGCCCCTCCCAAAGCTGAAGCCAAAGTGAAGCTAGTGAAAGTCCGGAAGGCAGTATGGAAGGTACCCTAATATCACCCACGAAGGTTGGAAGGCAGTATGGAAGGTACCCTAATATCACCCACCTTCCCCTGGGACAGTTCACACACCCTTACCAGAACATTTCCAGGAGAAATAAAGCTTGACGGTTCCACCATAATCTAGTCTGTCCCTACCCAGTCAGCCATGAAGAAGCAAGAAGACAACTGTGTTCATTGTAGTTGTCAAGACCGTCAAGCACAGGATCAAGCCGACTATAAACAACTCTGTGACATTGATGAGGCCAAAGTCAGTACCCTGATCAGGCCTGATGGAGAGAAGACAGCATGTTTGACTACTTCCTGATTATGATGCTTTGGATGCTGCAAACAAAATTGAGATTATCTAGACTGAGTCCAGCTGGATAATTCTAAATACACATTATTTTAACCATTAAATGCCCCCTACCCAAAACAATAACAACAACAACAAAAAACCCCCAAACAAAACAAAACAACAGAAAACAAACAAACCACAAAAGTAGATGGCTCCTGAGAAATATCACTCACACACACACTCACACACACGCGCATCCTACTCACTCCCTTCCTAGAAACAAAAATTCTAAAACTTAACATATTGTATCTTTCATTTCCTTAGAGTAAGCTTTAATTAGCAGTTTTTTTTAAACAGTTTCTTTTAGAAGGGAAATGTTCCTTTATTATTCATATTCTTGTGTGTGTGATTACTGTTCTTTGCTTGTTTGCTGTTTTATTTTTGTTTTTTTGTTTTTGCCTGCATATATGTGTATGTACCACACGCATGTAGTGCCCATGGAATCCAGAAAAGGGAATTGTAACCCTTGGAACTGGAGTTATAGACAGTTGTGAACTGTCTATAGCTTCTGGGAATTGAACCCTGCTTCTGTGGAAGAGCAGCCAATGCTCTTAACCATGGAACCATCTCTCTAGCCTGTTTGTTTGATTCTTAAAGCCACTGTAGACCCTGTGGGGTTTTGTGTCTCATCTTCAGACTATCTCTGAAGGAAGGATTATTCTGTCGTTGCAGTTAGGACTGTGGAGTGGGGCACATGGCTGGTCACTTGGGTGGGAGTTTCAGTGTGTTTGTCCTCTCTGTGTTCAAGCTCATTTGTGGAACACTTACTCTTGAAATAGTAGGCTTGTGCCTGGCAGTGGTGGTGCACACCTTTAATCCCAGCGCTTGGGAGGCAGAGGCAGGCGGATCTCTGAGTTCAAGGCCAGCCTGGTCTACAGAGTGAGTTCCAGGACAGCCAGGGCTACACAGAGAAACCCTGTTTCGAAAAACCAAAAAAAAAAAAAGGTAGGCTTGTATTTTGATGAAAAACAGTTTATCCAGTGCTTACTTGTTTAGTCAAGAATTTATCAAAGACGTTTGAGCCGCCTCTGAGAGACTGCTTTCATGTTGAGCTGTCTGAGGGCTACAGGCCAGCACTATTTGCTAAGTGAATGATATCTCTGTTGAATGTGCTCTTTTGTTAGGCTGGTGAGTTTTTTGGAGACAAAAGCCGAAAGTTTACACCGAGGGGCTCATCATTATACAGGGGTAAGCAGTTCATTTTTTGAGACTGTGGGGCTCTTTCTTCTGGAAATTGTCCTAGCAGGGTCTTCCTAGTGGTGTAAAGTCCTGCTGAATGCCTGTGTTGTGCTATATATTTAACACTTTATGTTGTGAAACTTGTCAGTATATGGCATGGATTTAAAATTAGTCATCCTGAATTTCTTCCTGACTAGCTTTCCAAAGTGTCTTCCTTAACTAGCAGGATATAGTGGCCCATGCCTTTAATTCCAGCACTTGGGAGACAGAGGCAGGCAGATTTTGGTGAGTTCAACACTAGCCAACTTTATCTAAATAGTGAATTTCAGACTAGCCAAAGACACATAATGAGACTGTATTTCAAAAAATCCAAAATCCCCCAAATAAGACAACAAAAACAACATTATAGAAGTTAAATTTATTTTTATTTTCTGTCTCTCTAAAGTTTCTAAAACTACAAGAACGAGTACTCAATAATGTGGTCATTTATTTGCTTGGAGATGAAGACCCCAGGGTTCGACATGTTGCTGCAACATCATTAACAAGGTGTTTTACCAGTATTTATCTCTATTCTTTAGTTGAACTATATAGTAAGAGAATGGCAAAGGCTGAAGGAATCCCATTTAATTATTTAAAAAGAACCTAATAAAGTGATAATTTAAAAACCAACCAGTAGCCTTTTATTGTAAATCTGATGTGCTTTCATTGTCAAATTTGTAGTTTAGAGATCAGCACTAAGAATGAAAGCGAGTTCTGCTTCTTTCTACCTCCTGGATGTAATTGCTGTGCACAGCTCTGATGGCTGTTGTGGGCATAGGTTGGGTTAGCCATCTGGGGAAAGGTGTGGTGACTGGTGAATTTCACGTACCTTCTTGTAGATCAGTTTTCCTTTCATGGCAGGCTTGTCCCAAAGCTGTTTTACAAGTGTGACCAAGGACAGGCCGATCCAGTTGTGGCTGTAGCAAGAGATCAAAGCAGTGTTTACCTGAAGCTCCTCATGCATGAGACCCAGCCACCGTCACACTTCTCTGTCAGCACCATAACCAGGTACACTGCCCACAGCACCTTGCTTGGTCGGCAAAGTGGGCCTCCCATGGTGCCAGCTTTCCTGGTCTCTTTTCTTAAAACCACATGCAGCCTCTAAAAGAGGAGGCCTTTGTTCATTAACAGGATATTGATCTGGACATCATGGTTTGCCACAGCACCCTGTGGTTAAGTTCCTTCTCAGTCACGTAACAGTGATGTCCTCAGTCTTGCAATGAGTTCTTTAAGTTCTTCATCTGATTAATTGTATTTTTGTTTGTAAAAGTCACACGCCATCTGAAAACCTGTCCATGGAAAAGTTTCACTCTTCTAGTGAATTTAGCTAATGAGTGGGTGGGCTGATGCCAAGGGTCAGACTGCTATGTCTTAATTCTCAGGCCTGCATTGCTAGCACATGGGCAGGGACCATTGGCCACATAGCCTGTCCTACCTGGCTAGTAGATTGTCAGAGCAAGAAGGTTCCAGTGAATGTACAGGTTTCATCGGAAATCTAGTTTGTAAGAAAGATTGCAGTAGCAGTAGTAAAACATGCCCTTAGGCCGCTTGTCTTTTAAGTTCTTAAGACTGAATTTACAGGACACCTTTCTTTTTTGATGATTTGAAACAACTCCACCAAAGCTCACATGGTAATTTGATATTTTTTCCCCCTGAATTTGGAACTCAACTCATCAAACTTTAAAGTCATTACTCCTAAATGACTCTCATCTTTTCTCATGGAAAAACCAACTTAAGAAAAAAAAAAAAATCAACCAGCAGCTCACTGTAAGGAATGTGTGGGGGCATCTAGTGAAGGAGAAGTCAGGCCCTTTTATTTTTTTTTTTTTTTTAATGGTGAACAAACTTACTCCCTCTTTTTGGGGCGGCCTTTTGCATGCTAACAAGTGCTCTGCTGCTGAGCCAGACCCCAGCCTCAGCCTCAGCCTCTGTTTTAAAGTCAGTGCTGCTTTACTTTCTTCTGGACCTTAGTCATAAACTTTTAAATGTCATTTGATCATAAAAAAGTATGCTTTTAGAGCCTCTGTATTCTCCTTACTAGAATCTATAGAGGCTATAGCTTACTGCCAAGTATATCAGATGTCACCATGGAAAACAACCTCTCAAGAGTTGTTGCCGCAGTTTCTCATGAACTCATTACGTCTACTACACGGGCACTCACAGTAAGTCTCCTCGATTGGCCTTGCATGTCTTTTGCAATGGGAAGGACCTATGTGAGGGCTCTCTCTTGAGGTGCTTTATAAGGAAGTGTACTTCTTTCAACAGACTCCAGAGTAACACATACTCATTGTAAATAATTTATCCAACCTAGAAAGTCTTCATATAAAAGTCCTAAGATGGGCTGGGCGATGTTGGCACATGCCTTTAATCTTAGCACTTGGGAGGCAGAGACAGGTAGTTCTCAGAGTTTGAGGCCAGCCTGGTCTACATAGTGATTTCCGGGACAGCCAAGGCTACACAGAGAAACCCTGTCTCATAAAACAAAAAAAATCTAAACCAGGCTCTCCAGATGGGGCAGTAGGTGAAGTCATTTGGTTTTTAGCCTAATGACCTGAATTGAATTGATTTGAAGGGAGAGAACAGACCCCCATAAGTCTTCTGAACTCTCTATGTACATGTGGCATAAATATAATTTAAATATGAATATAAATTTAAAAACCTCATAATCTGAATTGATAATGTACCAAAAATTTAGAATGCCTCTAGAATAATTGACTCTGACTTGTAACTTATACTAAAGGAACAGACCAGAAATGCCAACTAATTTTTTTTTTTTTTAAATCACACTGAAACTGGAAAAGAACTAATATTTAAGAATCCAAGAATGATTATCTTCAATTACAATAAAATACTAAATAATATATAGTAATATGTTAGACATATGTTGATGTGTTGCTTTGGAGAATTTTCATGATAAGGAGACGTGTAACCTAAAAGTTTTAATGTTGAATGACAAAAGATAGAATAAAAATGTCTTGGAAATATAGTTTGATTCTAGGTTAGAAAAGTAATATTTGTACATATACAGTCTTTACAAACTCAGGAAAAGGACAGGCAGAAAATTGCTAGGATGACTTTTAGGATTGTGACTAACTTTCATTTTTTTACTTACAATTTTCAAGTATTCATAAATTTTCTAAAATAATCACATATAACTTTTAAAATCAGAAAGAGGAATATTATGCAGGATTATTATGTAATGGTTCCTCGAAAGACCTTTATTTGTGCAATGGAAGAAACACTTGGACATTGTAGAGAATCACACAGTTGAGGTTTCAGCTGTCTTGTTAACTAAATGCCTTTCAATTTTAAATTTGTTCACGATATGAGATTCATTTTAATTTTGATCTGCACATATTAAAGCATGGGTCTGATCTGGAGGTTTATTTTAATCATTTTTGAGCTGAAGTCTTGAGGAAGGAAGAGAGAACCTTCTAGGGAGACTAAGTCTCCCTGGACAATTAGGGTTTCTAGCAGGAGCTGCTGGCTGCCTTTCTGTGGGCTCTAACAGTGTTTTACTGACAGGTGTGTCCAGCTCTGTTGTTTAACTCAGTGTCCAATGGTAGGATGACTACTTTGTAGTTACTTACAGGTCTCAGTTTTCATTTAATTTGTTTTGTGTGTGGATAGGTTTAATTCAGTAAGCCTTTGGTGGTGTGTGGGTGTGATTTTTCCATTCCTTTCTTCTGCAGTTTGGATGCTGTGAAGCCTTGTGTCTTCTCTCAGCAGCCTTTCCAGTTTGCACTTGGAGTTTAGGATGGCACTGTGGGTATGTACATCCCTCAGTGTGCAAATCAGCTACCCACTCAGAACCAGCGCAGCTGTAGGGTCTCTCTCTCTCTCTCTTTCTGTTCCAACCCCGTTCCCCTTTCCTCCCCTTCTCTCCTTTTCTTTCCCTTCCCTTCCCTTTCTTTTCCTTTTATGTTGGATCTTTTTGCCTGTTTTTGAAAAATACATGCTGGAACCCTTGTTTCTGCCCTGCGAGATGTGTGAAATTAATGAAGGAACTGTTGGGGACTCTGAAGCAGGTGTGACTCTTATGAATGTCAGGTGCTTGTAAGCATCTGTAGGGGTCTGAGGGTATCATCTATGGGTTCATTAAGGAATTTTCATATGCAGATGAAAACTTTCTTATTAGTTTGATTCTTTCTAAAATTACTAGGTAATGAAAGTCGGTTAGTATCCAGAATTGTGATGAGCTATAAGAGTGTGCTCTAGGAAGTAGTGTGCTTCTATTATGTTCCCTTACAAAATAATTTCCCCAGTAGATGGCCTACTGCCATCTGGGTATAATTTAGTTTTCTCTGCACTAATAAGCAAGCATTCACTTGTGCTGATGACTGAGAAACTTTGGGGGTTCCCATCACATCTGGAAGGAAATCTCCTGCACTTTTGAGCAACTTTGACATTGGAGTACAGTCTGCTAATTCAGAAAGGGAAGAAAGTTTGAACTTCATCAGAATAATCATTCTAATTCTCTCAACAAACTCTACTGTGTGATTTCATTTCCTAAGTGACTTTTGTGAAGTCACGATTTACAGTAAGAGTATTATTTGGTTAGCAGTTTTAACTTGATAGTGGCTCACACCTGTAACCTCAGTACTTGGTTAGCAGAGGTAGGAGGTTTGACACATTTTGCAGCACAGCACAGGCTACATAGTGTGTTCCAGGCCATGGGGACTACATAAATGAGAAAAAGACCCTATCTTAAGTAACCCAAACCACATCAACAAAGTAAAAATGTAAAATGGGTGACTGATGGCATATTTTCACGGGGCTTGAAACTTCATGTTTGACTTTGGAAATGTCTGCTTTCAGAGTGCCCCCACTGAGTGCCTCTGATGAGTCCAGGAAGAGCTGCACTGTTGGGATGGCCTCCATGATTCTCACCTTGCTTTCATCAGCTTGGTTCCCACTGGATCTCTCAGCCCATCAGGATGCCTTGATTTTGGCTGGAAACTTGCTAGCAGGTACTGGCAGAGATAAGCTCTTAGACTTAGTTGTAATTTGCTGGTGAGGGGTGCTCAGGTTACAAGAACATGATTGTTATTTTAGGAGGGCATTTGGTTTCCTTAATCCAGATTTGAGATATTGTCTGTTTGTGTGAATGTGTATGAAGGGAGTAGTTATGTACTGAGTATTTTTAGGTGTGTGTGTGTGTGTGTGTGTGTGTGTGTGTTCTAAGAGGTTTAATTCAGTGAGCCTTTGGTGGTGGTATTTGGGTGTGATTTTTTTTCTTCCATTTTACTGTGGATAGACTCATTTGAGTTTTATTTTCTGGGTGCCATGGCCAGACAGTGGCTTGGTCTAGGCTTGGTCTGTAACAGGTAGGGTTGATTCTTCAAGGGGTTATAGAGTAGCAGGAGATACATACAGACAAGCACAGGAGTAGCAGAGCAGCTATATACATTCTTATTAGGTCAGATCTATAGGCTAATAGAAAAGGAAATACCAGGTGAGATATTGCATATGTCAGGATTTGGAGAACTGAAAACTTATTTATTATTGAATATAAGTTACTGTGGATATCACCTGAGACAGGAGTAAGAATGGAGAATATGGCCAGCCAGATCATAAACCATTGAATCTACTTGGGGATAGGGTTCCAGGTCCTACTGAGGAATATTGGCTTGTTCTGTTTGTCATTGGTATGTTTTATGGAGATCTCTCAGCCTGACTTGAGTTTGGGCTGGAATTTGTAAGGAGGCTCAGAGTGTTTATGGGAAAAGACTGAGCCATGAGTGCACTTTTAGAAGTAGAGAAGGGGGGTAGAAAGCATAATAGAGGCAGCATCTGCAGGCCTGATCTCCAACTGCATCTCACTTATGAGGATCACACCCATAGCTGGAGGATAGTGGTGACCTTTTGGAAGATTGGGGCTTGGGGGCCAAATAGCACTTTCATGTGAGTTTGAGACATCTCTTTGGATGTAGAGGTTCATCCATATGTTAGCACCGATCAGTGAGAAACTTAGACCATAACCACTTCCCACCTCACACACTGGAGGCAGAGTAATGTGTGTGCCTATGTCACAGCGAGTGCCCCCAAGTCTCTGAGAAGTTCATGGACCTCTGAAGAAGAAGCCAACTCAGCAACCACCAGACAGGAGGAAATCTGGCCTGCACTGGGGGATCGGACTCTGGTGCCCATGGTGGAGCAGCTTTTCTCCCACCTGCTGAAGGTGATCAATATCTGTGCTCATGTCTTGGATGATGTGACTCCTGGACCAGCAATCAAGGTAACTTATTCCTTGGAGGCAGCCATTATCATCTGCCTAATGACTAGGATTTCGTGAACACTCATGTTAGTAGTCTATTCCTTCTCTATTTCTTGCTCTAAGTGAAGAAAATAGCTTATTCAGACACTGTATTTAACACAAAGATGTAGTTATTTTGTACTCTTTTTTGGTGTCAGCCATGAAGCTCAGAAGTGATAATTTCCTCTTAATCTCTTGGGTTCCTTCACTTGCTTTCTCTTCTCCATCACAATAAAGCCTTTGAAGAATCATCCTACCCACCAAGTCCCTCTGTTTGCTCAGGCATGAACTTTCGTGTTGAGGTCTTTGGCCTTTTCAGGTAGGACCCTGTTCCCCTACTTGAGCCATCCATTTTTCAACTCCAGTCTATTTGGTTTCTAATGCCACCTTTCAGAGTACTTCCTGCTATGGCCAGTCATTTCAGTTTTATGGGTACTTTAACAGCCTCCCTATCCTCTGGGCTACTTTTTACTCTGAGTGATAATGGTTTCCTATGTTTCTTCCAACATCCTGCACTGTCTGGCTCAATTTTTCTTGTCCACTGTTAAAAGGTTCTATCCTATGGATCATCCATTTTTCTTTCTACTTACTCTCTGGGACTTTCTGCCATAGTGGGTGTTTTCTGTGTCCATACCAGCCACGAAAGTAGTCACTGACCACATGAGGCACTTGTGTTTTTGAAATGTAGCTTTGTGATTTAACTGAACTGACTAAATAGGCTATTGAGCAGGCGGCTAGGGAATCAGGCTGCTGATGTGCTCATGTCTGTCAGGGGCTTCAACTCTGTGGAGCCTTAGTTCTGTGTGCCTGCTATCCTGGTGATGCTTCTGTGTGGCTGACTCAGATGTGTCAAATACCTTAGCCAGAGCCTGGCCTTCTTATCTTCTTCCCTCCTGATAGAAATGGGAGCCACCTAGTTTTATTTCAGCTCACTATTCTTTATTTTTCCTATTAAATACTTTGTTTAAAAATTTACATAAGGTAGAGTGGCAGTGGTGGTGCACGCCTTTAATCCCAGCACTCGGGAGGCAGAGGCAGGTGGATTTCTGAGTTTGAGGCCAGCCTCGTCTACAGAGTAAGTTCCAGGACAGCCAGGGCTACACAGAGAAACCCTGTCTCAGACAAAAAAAAAAAAATCAGCATAAGTATACCTACATATACATGTGCACAAATATCCCTTTGGTGTTAGTGTACATGTTCATTAATACATACCTTCTCTTTTCTGAGTTCTGGTATAAACTGGTATATCTGCACTGGCCTATTTTTAGAAATCATATTATTGAGGTAATTCACATTCCATAAAATTAAAGTATACAATTTAATTTTGTTTGAGTCTGGGCCAACTGGCCTGAAACTTACTTTGTATACCAGACTGGCCTAAGATTCATGGTGATTCTCTCAGTTCAACCTCCCAAATACTGGAATTACAGTGTGAGTCACCACATTTTTTTTTTTTTTGTTTTTTTTAATTATGCCACAGAGTTGTGTGGACATGACTACAGTCAACCCTGTAACTGTGACTCCAAAATCCTTCCATTCCCCTGTCTCTGGATAGCTATTACTCTGCTTTTTGTCTCTGGGTGTGCTTCATCTGGACAGTTCTACTGATGGCCTCATACACTTGGTAGATTTATAACAGGTTCTTTATACCAAAAGTTTCTTCAATTTGTTAGTCTCTCACCTGCCCCCTGCAGCCTTCCTGTCTCTTTCTAAGCACTGCCTGACCATAGCCATTCGTCCTGATATACTGCTTGTCTTTATAGATAAGGATCAGAGGTGCATAGTGACTCACACAGTTTGGGTTACCATCTTTATAGCCTCAGTGGCTACTTATTCTCACATTTCTAAAAGCTGAGAATTCTAGGATCACAGCCCTGACAGATTTGAGCCCTGGTTTAGTCTGGCCTTCTCATGGAGGATGGGGAAAGGGAACTCCTGGAGTCTCTTTTCATAGGAGCAGTGGTCCTATTTATGAGGGTCCTGCCACCATGACCTCATTCTTAAGCTTCCTCCCCCTCTATTGCATTTTCTTGATTTCAACAGATGAGTAGGGCAGGGGCTGAGGCCAGAAAGGGAGTGAGAAGCACAGCAAAGACCTGATGTGCTTGCCTCTTACCATGTTGTCTCTATTCTCCTATGTCACCTTTCTTCTTTGTATGTAGGAGCCTGATTGTCCCATGTGTCCTTGGGGTTGCAGATTGTCACACCTGGGCTGTTGACTTGTTGGGTTTTAGGTACGACATTGAGCAGATGGCTTTCAGAACACTGTTAAATATTCTACTGTGCTTACTCATGTGATGGTTCACATAAAATGTCCTGATTGTCTTTTCTTAGAGGGGACATGGTTGGGTGTGCCAGTGACTTTAGGTCCTTTTAACTCCCTGGAGGCCCTCCCTTCTCCAACCTATTCTCAGTGCTGGTGTGAGGAAGTTCAGAGCCATATGTGCCATGTACAGTTATGTGGGTGAAAGTAGAATTATCTCTGTAGTATCTGAGCTCTGTGATAGGAGCTCAAAGGCCATGAGTTGCCTGGGCTAGTACTTTCTAATACTAATATATAGTGGAACTATATATTAGTAATTTTAGGTTTTGGTTCCTATATTAGCTTTATCCCATTATATTTTTGTTTTTTATTTTAGGCAGCTTTGCCTTCTCTAACAAACCCCCCTTCTCTAAGTCCTATTCGACGGAAAGGGAAGGAGAAAGAACCAGGAGAACAAGCATCTACTCCGATGAGTCCCAAGAAAAGTGGTGAGGCCAGTGCAGGTAGGAAACAATTTCTGGAGGGCAGAGGGCTGCCTGTGGTGCAGAAGCATAAACACCATAAGTAGGAAAGCTGGTCCATTGCAGTACAATCAAGGAAAAGTTCTCTGGGTGCTTCATAAGTGTCTGTGTGATAAACTGTCACTTTATAGAGTAAAGCTATAGGAAGGAGCCTGCTGTTCTGTGCTTACTTCCTTCTCCCCTTCTTGCAGGGAAGAACTCTGAATTTTTATTAAAGGGGCAAAGATGGCTAGGAATAGATGTGGGTGGTGGTAGTCAAAAACAAACAATTATGATATGGGAAGAATTCTGATAAGACAAATGAGGAATTTGTTTGGGACAGGTAACAAGACAGTGGAAGCCAGAGATGATGTATCTTTAACAGCTCAGGAGGCAGAATGGATTGAGTTTGAGGCCAGTTTGGTTTGTGAAATTAGAGCTTACCTAAAACAAAGAGGACAGAGACAGAAAGTCATAGTGGAGATAGTCATCTGATTTGGAGAAGTCTAGAAATCACACAGATGTGTTTGGAGGGGCTTCTGTGCTTGGAGAGATGTCAGGTCAAAAGGGCTAGAGTTTTGCCATAGTTGAAGTAATAGAGTCCCGTGTATGCCCTTTTGGTAAGCAGAGGGTGATCCCTGTGTCCTGGGGCTACCTTCTTTCTGTGCATGTTCACTCACAGCAGGCTTCGTAGACACATGTGCAAAGCACTTGTCTGTAAGCTTCATGTATGCCTCAGCTTAGTGCTTGACTTTATTTATTTATTTATTTATTTATTTTTGGTGAGAAAACTTTAACTCTTCCCTGGTGATTTTCATGTATTTGGTATGTTATTAACCTTGTAGTAGGAGTATGCAATAGGGCTCTTAAAGGCACCCTGTGAGTGTTCTGTATTCTTTGACTAACTATGAAATCTTAAAATATGTTCTAAGGATTGGCTAGAGTAGTGCAGGAGGACTTACCTGTTTAAAGCTACAGGTTTGAAAATGTAACTGATGACTTTACAGTTTTCAGAACGTGTCCACAGTGCTTAATGAATGGGCCCAGAGCTTGTTTGTCTTGAGGTCAGCCCCATGTGCCCCAAGAGCCTTCCTTAGACAAAGGGATCCTGAGGCTGGCTTCAGCCGTCTGTCAGCAGGACAGCCGAGGCCCTTCTGCCTGCCACCTCTTTCCATTCTTTTACTCCTCAGGCTCTAAGGATTTTACTCAGTTCCTTATTATCTCTCAGAACACACACACTTCCAAAGTCAGGGAAAAGACTTGACTGTTTCTGCTAGACCATTCTAAAAAGTCATCATTGCAATAATTGCCGTTAAACTTAGAAAGCTTTTGCCTTAGATTTAAAAGTTTAATTTTTGGGTTTTGGTGTTCTGTTCTGTTTGTTTGTTTCTAAGCCTCTCGACAATCAGATACCTCAGGACCTGTCACAGCAAGTAAATCATCTTCATTGGGGAGTTTCTACCATCTCCCTTCCTACCTCAAACTGCATGATGTCCTGAAAGCCACTCACGCCAACTATAAGGTACTGCTCCCTGCTTATTTCTGAACGTGAATTTCCATGTACCCATGTTCATGCTTACATAGAAAGAATCCCTGTAACATAAGATTGAAATTTTGCTTCTCATTTGTCTTCTAGCTTTGTTTATGATAGCTTTACAAATATTTAGGAATTTTGTATTAGAGCAAAGATCTGTGGTCTCTGGGTGTTGTTTGTTTATTGACTCCCCAAGAATACCTTGGATTTAGAAAGACATGTCTCAAGGACTCATAGTCCTATTTATAGGTAAGGTTCATTGCCATATCCTGAAGACACACAGCCAAGCCAAGCAGGTTTCATGTGCCTCCGTCCTCTGTCAGTCTTATAAGATAGTACAACTGCCCATCCCAAACCAAAGTTGTAGCTTCAGGAGAGAAAAGCAGATGTTCACTATAGACCTATAACCTTGGCACCCTTGTTGGCTAGGGTTTCTATCAGTATAGGGACTCTTTTGCCAGATGGCCCTGATTCAGCTTTGTATTGACCTTTGGATGATGGTGTCTGGGTTTATATTCTTTTTTTTTCCATAATTATCCCAGCATTAAAGAATGATTTGTATTAGATTTACCCTTATTGATTTGAAATCCTATCTTTATCAAATGTTAAGATCTCATGATTGTATAGTTTCTTTTATGTTTTTGTTACACCAGTTGTACCCTCATCTAATAGCACATTTTAATTTTTTTGTTTAACTAATGATTTAATTATTTTTGAGACTAGAGCCCTAGCTTGACTAGAACTTACCTTAAACCTCAGTGCCTCAAACTCACAGTGATCCACCTGCCTCTGCCTCCCAAGTGCTGGGACTAAAGGCATGAGCCACCATGCCCTGTAGAAGCACATTTTAAAATTATTGTGGTTTCCTGATGTAATTCCCATTTTTCTTTAATATTTTCTGGAAACTATCTATTTTTACATGTGGAAATTTGAATAACTTGTCTTAATTCCTAAAAACCATGGAGATTATTTCCCTTTAGGATCATGTCTACTGTGTGTCATCCCACAGGCAGATCTAAATCTCAGTGAACATTAGACCCTTTTGAGCACAGGTGAAGCTTTCCTTACCTCAGAAATCTAAGAGAACTAAAAGAATTTCTAAAGGAACTTAATAGATTGTTCACATAGCCCTGGTATTTCCTCATGTTTCCCAAATGTGTAGCTTTTTTGTTGGGAACTAGTGATGATGCTTAGAGCTTCTGTTTATGTATTCTGTCAGCCCATGTAGAGGAGGGCATGTGTAGTCTTCTGCCTGTTTGTGCTTTCATCATCTGTCATTAGGGCTCTTTCCCGTGCTCCCAGCCTGTATTCCCCTCTTGGCTCTCTTTTTGTCCTAAAACTTCAAGTATTTGCTTTTAATTTTGGCCTCTCCAATACCTCAGATTTCTGCTCCTTTGTTCTCTGGTTTCACTTCTGTATCTCTTAGTTTGTGTGTTTTGAGTAGCTGTTGCTGCCCTACTGTGTCTTCCCACCTTGTCTTTCCTTCAGTCTTAGCTCTGAGTCTCTTTCCCTACCCACCACTCTCTTGCTTCCTCCTTTTCCTGTTTCTTCTCTTCCCCCATTTCCCTTCCCTGTTGTCTGGGTGTCTTAGTTAGGGTTTTACTGCTGTGAACAGACATCATAACCAAGGCAACTCTTATAAAGGACAACATTTAATTGGAGCTGGCTTACAGGTTCAGAGATTCAGTCCATATCATCAAAGCAGGAGCATGGCAGCATCCAGGCAGATGTGGGGTTGGATGAGCTGAGAGTTCTACATCTTTATCCAAAGGCAGACAGGGAAAGACTGGCTTCCAGCAGCTAGGACAGGGGTCTCAAAGCCCGCCCCCACAGTGATCCACTTTCTCCTACAAGGCCATGCCTCCTGATTGTGCCACCCCCTGGGCCAAGCATATTCAAACTACCACACTGAGGAAAGAAGAATCTCTTTACTGATTGGAGTGAAGCCATTCCTCACTAAGCCTTTGATCTCACATATACCATCACTGAATTGTTCTGGGCTGTAGGATCTCAGGTCTCACGGCTGGTGTCCCTTTCTGTCCCTGACATACTGAGGTTGATCCCAGTGCACCCCAGGCTTAGACCTGTTAGATTATGTAAAAGAAGCTATAGAGAGACAGAGGATGGGAAGAAATAGAGGCTCAGTCTGACCATAGGCAGGACCGTGTTTATTCACAACAGGGGAGTATTTTGTCACCTACATGTGGATGCCTAAAATGCCTACAGAAGATAGGATGATGCCCCTTATGGGCCAGAAATAACTTTCATAGACTGCAAGGGAAGCTGGGAAGAGTAGTCTTTAAGTGGGAAACCATCATTCCTAACTCTTAAGATGATATAAAAAAATTCAGAGCAGGGAAATTCTAGCTGTTTTCTGCTGAGGAGGAGGGTCTTTGTTAGAGGCAGTAGTTTTGGGTCCAATGAAGAGGGGTTCTCTGGTCATGTAGCAGGGAGAGTCTTGATCAGCTGAGATGGATCAAACAGTTGTGGTCCTATATTCCTGAAAAGACTTGGAATGTAATTCTAAGAGGGCTGTAAGCAGATGGCGTGGTTACAGGGTAGAAGTGAAAGATTTCCAGACAGGCTGAGGAATAGGGAGAAGCCGAGGTGGAAAAGACAGAGTGGACTGTTGACAGAGAGTGAGGATAGAGTTGATTCAGGGTGGCAGTGACTGCTTCCATTAGCAGAAGGAGCAGGGAGCTAGAGTAGCAAAGGAGGGAACAAGAAACAATAAAAGACTCTGATTAAAGACTTGTGTCTGGCCTGAGGTAAAAAGGGACAAAGTCCCTTTTAGCCAGCTTTCCACAGTATCTAACAGATTTTTTTATTAGATGTATCAGGAGCTAATGTAGCTATAGTAGGATGAGAGCTATTGGGAAAGCTTACTTCAAATATTTAGTTTAGGTGTCAGGTGACGTTCAGTAGGTAAAACGTTTAAAAGACAGATCAAAACATCTGGGAAGGAACCGGGTGGGAGGGAACCAGAAGACATGGGGATAGGCTTGTAGTTGAAGTTTTTTCAAACAAGTTAAGATTATTGGCCTGGCACGTTCATAGAAGAGAACACAAATCTCATTCTAGTGTTGGATCTGTCCTTTTTAATGAAGTACTGCAGCAGTCAAGAAGTCAAGCATGTCCCAAAGGAAATTTAAGCTGATCAGAGCTGAGAAACAGAGAGGTTAATAGATCCAAAGAAACTGTTTTAGGTCTGAGGTCTCCCTAGCCAAATGTCCAGAGTGGCAATAAGAGAGATGAGTTAGATGGCCTATGGCCCATTAGTTCCCTTTCAGAGGTGACCCAAACTGCTTTTATGGGCTTAGCAGTGTTGATCTTTATAACTACCTCAAGGCTGACTTATGGTCAGTGAGGGGGCAACAGTTAATGTGTCTCAGAAGAGGGTCCATCCAAGGATCCTCAGTAAAACATAACAGTTGGCAAAGATCCAGGACATAAAGTCAGGAGGTAATAACTGTACTGTTTGTGAGGAAATTAAGACAAAAGTTACATGAAGAAAACTTTTACATCAAGATTAACATGAGTCAACATAAAGTTAAATAATAAAATTAACATAAGGTTAAATGCAATTGTACAACTGGCTGGACCATGTACCAGAGTTATGTAGTAGGATAAGGTAACTTTTGTTAGCCATTGGCTTCAACCAGTTTCCTGCGTGAGGACTGAGCACTTTGAAGCTTTGGAAAAGATGTCAGTTAAAGTCAGCATCCAACGAATGAATCTTAATAGAAAGTGTCAAGTGATAGTCATTGCTTCCAAGTATGATGAATTTTGTATATTGTTTCAAATATTAATAATACAGGCTATTACTTATTGTTGCTTAGTTCCTTGAGTTTGTAAGCTTTCTGTTGTTTTTGTTGTTGATATCCAGCTTTAATCAGTGGTGGTTTGATGGGACATAAGAAGTTATTTCAATTTTCTTGTGTATGTGGAAGCCTTGCTTTGTATTCAAGTATGTGTCCATTTTAGAGAAAGTTCTATGAGGTTGAGAAGGAGGTACATTCTTTTGTGTTTGGGTGAAATGTTCTGTAAATATATGTTAGGTCCATTTGATTTGTAATATCTGTTAGCGCCAGCATTTCTCTGTTTACTTTTTGTCTGGATGTCCTGTCCATTTGTCAGGGTGGGGTATTGAAGTTTTCCCCTATCAGTGTGTGAGGGTCAGTATGTGATTTAAGTTTTAGTAATGTTTCTTTTACAAAATTGAGTGTCCTTGTGTTTGGGGCATAAGTGGGGCATAGTCCTAAGGTCAATTCCTAGCAACCACAGTGTAGCTCACAACCATCTTTAATGGGATCTGATGCCCTTTTCTGGTGTGTCTGAAGACAGCTACAGTGTACTCACATACATAAAATAAATAAATTAATTCTTAAAAAAAAAAAAACAAAACAAAACTGAAATATCATCTTGGTGAATTTTTCCTTTGATGAGTGTGTAGTGTCCTTGCCCATCTCTTTTGATCAATTTTGGCTTGAAGTCTATTTTGTTAGATATTAAAATGGCTACACCTGCTTGATTCACAGGTCTATTTGTTTGGAAATTTGTTTTCATTATTGGGGAATTGAGACCATTGAGAGATATCAATAACCATTGATTGTTGATTCATGTTATTTCTTGTTATCATTGTGGTGGTGGCAGTATGTGTACGTGTCTGTTTCGTTTTTGCTGGTATGAGATTATTTCCTGTGTTTTCATGGGTGTAGTTAATCTCCTTGGGTTGAGGTTTTTCTTCTAGCTTCTTCTGCAGGGCTGGATTTGTAAATACATACTGCTTAAATTTGGTTTTATCACAGAACATCTTGTTTTCTTCACCTTTGGTAATTGGAAGTTTTGCTGGGTATAGTGGTCTGGGCTGGCATCTGTGGTCTCTTAGAGTCTGCAGCACTTTTGTTCAGGCCCTTCTGGCTTTTAGAGTCTCCATTGAGAAGTCAAGTATAATTCTGACTTCTCAGAAATAGGTCTGCCTTTGTTTGTTACTTGGCCTTTTCCCCTTGCATCTTTTAATATTCTTTCTTTGTTCTGTATGTCTATTGTTCTGATTATTATGTGGCCAGAGGACTTTCTTTTCAGACCCGATCTATTTGGTGGTCTGTATGCTTCTTGTACCTTTATAGGCATCTCTTTCTTTAGGTTAGAATTTTTTTCTATGATTTTTGTTGAAAATATTTTCTGGGCCTTGGAGCTGCATTTCTTCTCCTTCCTCTATTCTTATTATCCTTAGATTTGTTCTTTTCATAGCATCTCAGATTTCCTGGATGTTTTGTGTCAGGGAATTTTTAGATTTAACATTTTTCTTCTGTCATATCTTCAATGCCTGAGCTGCTGCTCTCTTCCATTTATCATATTCTGTGGGTGAAGCTTGTCCTGTTTGAATTCCTAAATTTTTCATTTCTAGAATTCCCTCAGTTTGTGTTTTCTTTATTGCTTCTGTTTCCATTTTTAGGTTCTGAACAGTTTCATTCATTTCCTTCAACAGTTTTGTTATTGTTGTTTGCTATTTTCTTGGCTTTCTTTAAGGGATTTATTTATTTCCTCTAATTGTTTGGGTTTTTCTGACTTTCTTTAAGGGACTTACTTGTTTTCTCTTTAAGGATCTCTATCAACTTCATATAGTTGATTTTAAGGTCTTTTTCTTGAGCTTCAGCTGTGTTGGAATAGTCAGGGCCTATTGTGGTAGGATAGCTGAACTCTAGTGGGGATTTGTTGTTCTGGCTGTTATTGATTGTGTTTTTAACACTGGTGGGTCTAAGTGCTGATTTCTGTGTTTGTCTTTGTTGGTTAGGTGGTTTGTTCCTTGATTTCTGTTACCTTTCTGGATTTTCAAAGAGCATGAACACTGCAGGTTGCTTGTTTCCCTGGCGTGTTCAGCTGGTGTGTTCCCAGGGTATACCTGATGTTGTTGGAGGCTGGGATGCAGTGAGGAATAGCAGGAGGAGGTCAGGAGGGGATGGTCCATGGGATCCATGAGAGATGGCAGCAGTGGGGAAGGGGGGCTGCAGCTGGTGGTCTGTTGCAGTGCTAGAGGGGAGACAGAGGGCTGTGGCCACCCCACCTGGTTTTCTGGCAAGTATGACCTGCAGGTGAGCAGAGGTGTTGCCCAAGTTAGGGGGCTTGGATTCAGCAATGAATTGAGGAAGGGAAGCCAGGAGAAGGTGGTCTATAGGATCCATAGGAGCCATGGATAGGGACAAGAGAGGCTGCAGCTGGTGGTGTGTTGCAGTGTAGTGGAGGAGACTGAAGGATTGGCTCTAGGTGAGCAGAGAGTTCTGAGGAATTTCTTGAACCTGGGTGTGTCCTGCCAGTGTATTTTAAATTTAACCCGTTTTACTTAAGCATTCAGTTTTCATTATTAATTTTATATACTTGATTTTGAATATTATTCTACATTAATTTAAACCCTTTTAAGTTTAAGCTTGTTTTGAGTTACCTGTTTTAGGCTTAATATTGACAGCATATATAGAATATTATGTGATAGGAGATAGAAGTAACTCAAGCTGAGTGGTAGTGGCACACATCTTTAATCCCAGCACTTAGGAGGCAGAGGTAGGCAGATCTGAGTTCATTCAGCCTGGTCTACAGTGTGAGTTCCAGAACAACTAGGACTACATGGAGAAATTCTGTCTATAAAAACCAAAATGCAACAAAACAAAAGTTAGTTTTTCCCTCCAACTCTATATCCCTGTAAATGAATTAATTTGTACTTAGCATGACAACAAACATAGTTCTGGACACGTTAAGTAATTTGATCATTTATAGGGTGACTAACCATTAACTTGTTAATCTTAGTTATGTTAAATAGTTTACAATAAGCTAATAACTCTATAAGATTAGGGTTTTATAATTTTAAGTTTAAACTTAAAAAATTACAAATTTTTTTTTTTTTTTTTTTTATCAAGTAAACTTTAAACTGTAAATACAGTCCACAGAGACTGGTCTCTTATAGTGTACTTTTCTAATATATCAGCTTTTTATATGACTTAGTTTCTCCAAATAGCTAAAGCTTAACAAAGATAGCAAAAATATCACAGGTTTTTGGATAACCTAGTTTTAAAACAAATCATCTTGAAAGCCTGGTGTTGCCTCCTTAGTCCAAAAAATCGGATACAGTGGTAAGCAGAGGCATACCACGTAATCATCTTAGCCAAGGTCACATGACATACTTTCACCCTGATGAAATCACTGCCAAGATAGTGGTAAGGTGAGCCCTTTCACACATGCCCCTTTTCATAGTATGCTATAGCACATTAAGATTATCTGTATATAGACTTTTAACTATTAACCCTTTTTTGTTACAAATTTTAAGCTAACTTTTGTTTGGAGTGTTATAGTCTTTTAAAACCATAATTAGTGAACTATAAATCCTGAAATGCAAAAGTTTACACAGTACTCTTATAAAGCCTGAGATAAAAGAAAAGAAGGTCTATACTTTAGTAATCAAGTTTTAGAGCTCAGACTTCCCACTGACACCATATTTTACATTGTTAAAGGCAACTGTAGAGAGGTGGAAGGAAGATAGGAAGGGAGAGAGGCTTGGTTTAACCTTAGGTGACCATGGCAAGGGGGGAACATTTTTGTCACCCACTTGTGGGGATGGCCAAAATGCCTAGAGAGGAAGATGGGATGCTGTCCCATACTAGGCATAGATGACTTGCATAGTCCTCAAGGGTAGCTGGAAAGTGTAGCTCATCAGGAAACTATCAAACCATTCTCATTTCCTGTTCAGGGCCTTTTCCATGCATTTCCTAGTATTCTCTTCATCACAGGGGTTAGGTTCAAGTTCAGGGGGCAGATTCTCTTCTGTTGTAATGTTTTTTGGACTGGATCTTTGCATGATTAGTCCTCCTCATCTGAATCTGTAGAATTGTTATATATTTCAGTTAAGCTGAAGCTTTTAGAATCTTAATCATCTTAAGACTAATTTGACTACATCTAAAATTGACAGTGACCAGACCCCCACCCCCCACCCCCCGGAATGGTGAGAGTCTAGGTCAATACTGCAGAAGCATCTCCCGCAGCAGACGGCATTTGTGTCTTTGTTGTAGATAACCAGACTTCGGTGGTGCCAGTAACCGTGTGCTCTCTCCTTCCACCTTGCCAAGGTCACCTTAGATCTTCAGAACAGCACTGAAAAGTTTGGGGGGTTCCTGCGCTCTGCCTTGGACGTCCTTTCTCAGATTCTAGAGCTGGCGACACTGCAGGACATTGCAAAGGTTTGTGTGTGGTCTTTCCTTGAACCTGGGTCAGAGTACCTCAGATAATTCCTAGTCACGTGATGCAGGCAGGGGAGACTGCATCCCATTTGTGTCCTAGTACTATAGTGTGCCAGGGCACTTCTCTTAGGTCTGTTCCCAGTAGGTCAGGTCGTATTACCACATTTTTTTCATTTAAAGTTTTTCCTTAAACCTCATTCAGTCTATAATGTGTTGAAAAGTGTGCTTGCAGGATCCTTTGTTTCTCCTGCTCAAGCTTTTTAAATGGAAAGAGACAAAACCAGATTAACAAGGAAGACTGACTGGCTCCTTCCATAGTTCAGAAAGCAGATCTAACACTCATGTTCTATAGTTCTGAGTAGAAGAAATCTTCCTCTCCAGCCCATACGCTCACACTTAAGCCTGCCATTGCTAAAGCCTTTGCTTGCTCTCCACTAGTACATCTTGTTTCTAATATACTCCACAGTGAGTTAGACAGCCATCTTCAACTTGTATCTTCAAGTGAAATACAGTCCCAGGACCTGCCAACCACAGATGTCAAAATCCATTCACGCTAACATTCCTTGTGTGAAATGGTATTGAATTTTGAAAGCCTACCCACATCCGCTTATAAGACTAAATTATCTTGAAATGACTTATAGCATCGTGCATTTTTTACAGTTCCATGTAGTTGTTATTCTGTGTTATTTAGGGAGTAATGGAAAGAAAGAAGCCTGCACAAACCCAATACAGGCTGAATCCTGCTTTTTTTCCTCATTTGTTTGTTTGTTTGATCCATACTATCAGGCAACATACTATTTTACATTGTTGTCCTTTCATTGCCTGTAGTAGTGCCTGGACTATTAATATTAACATGGAGCAAACATTTGTTCAATAAACAGATATTCTTTGCGAGAGTCAGTTTGAAAGTTGGTTATAGGGTTCACACCTGGTAAGCTAGGTATAATGGTGCATACCCTCCAGAGGCTGAACCTGGGGAAGCTGTGGTAGGAGCTAAAAGCCCATATCAAAACCAAATGAACCAGGATAATTGATTTGAGTGTCTCATAGACCTTATAGCCTTGCTCCAAGTATGATTAGTCCTGGCATAATAACATGACATTGACAAAATACTTTCATTTTCCCACTGTCTAGTAGATCTTGTTATTCCACACTAATTTTTATACACAATTGAATGTATTGTGTGTGAGTTTGCTTACTTTTTATAAAATGCACATTTCTCCACATATCTCCTTACTGTTCTGTATTGTGTTTTCCTCTGATTTCTCCCAAGACTTCACACTATTTTTGAGTGATTTTACTATGATTTAGCTTGATGTGGTTTTCCTTTCAGTTGTGTTTCTTGTGCTCAGGTTTGTTGAGTTTCTTGGTTCTGGGACTTTATAGTTTTCTACAGTTTAGAAAGGTTGGGGCTGCTTCCTCAGATCTTTCCACCCTTTCCCTCAGCCTATCTCTTAATTACCTTCTAAAAACCCATACTTGGTTGCTTAAAATTGTTCTTAGCTTACTGTTGCTCTTTTAAGGATTTGGGTTTTATTTTTCTAGATTCATTTTTACCATTTTTAATTGTGTGTGTGTGTGTGTGTGTGTGTGCGCGCGCGCGCGCACGCACATGTGAGTGGCAGGATTCAGAAGAGGGTGCCAGAGCTTCTGAAGCTCGAGTTGTAGGTAGTTGTGAGCCAATTAATGTAGGTGCTAGGAACCCAACTCAGGTTCTTGGTAAGACAGCATCTGCTCTTAACTGTCTTTTTCCAGCTCCTCTTTTTAGGTCTGTTTGTTTGTTTTGAATCACTATCTACTTTTCCTTTTGTAGTTTCTATTACCGTCCTTGGGTTCTCTAAGCTTTTCTTTCCCCACATTTGCTATACCATAAAATCCCATCTGTTGTATCTTTTATCATTAACATTATAGTCTTTATCACTAGACGTTTGATTTATTTCTCTTTAAGTCTCCTATCTTTATTTAACTTAAGAGTTATTTGTTTATTATTTATTCGTGAGTGTGTGTGTTTGGGGTGTGGGCACCTGTCCACATGGAGGCCAGAAGAGTGTTGGAGTCCTCCTCTGTTACTCTCCACCTATTTCTTTGAGGCAAATTCTTTACCTAAATTAGACACTCCCATTTTTTCCTGCTGTGCTGGAAGCCCAAGCCCAGCCTTGTGTGAGTGCCCACTGCCATTGCATCCTTCTGATGGTGGCCTCTCAGGCCTTGGCTTTGCTACCGCCCTTAGAACTATCTCTGAAGAACTCAGGGAACACCCTCCCCCAATCTCCAAGGGCCTCTGAATGACTCATTTTCTTGGTGCCATATTGTGTGAGCTGCCGTTTTCTTGGTGTCTTTGGACTCACTGTGCCCTCACAGCTTGGCTTCTGTCCCCAGTCTGGGAATGCTCTTAAGATTCTTATCTAGGACTATCCTAGGGCCTTGTTTGTATTTCACTTTTCAGGATCACTGATATCTCTGGCCTTATGTTCAGCTAGAATCTTTAAAATACATTTTTGCTCATTTCAGGCAGGAGAGGGTAAATGCAAAAATGGAAATCTCTCAATATTACATTGTATAGTGATGCCTGTGATAGTGACCTGGTTCCCTGCAACTCTGGAGCTCCTGGAAGGACAGGAAGTACATTCCTTCTCTGTATTTGCAGCACCTAGTATCGTTTCTACGGCACACTAAGTATTCTATACAGACTGTGGTGAGCCTCATTGGCAGTGGCTCTCACAGTGCCTTAAGCTTCTGTTCAGCTGAACATATTTAGGACTCCACAGTGCAGGGCTTTTGACTCCTTTGCACAATCCACAATGCCTGCACTGAAAACCGGTATAGATAAAGATACTTGATTATTTACTGAATGATTAGGTGACAGATTAGGTGTTTAAATGTACAAGAAAGCAGTTTTTACACAATTGTAGATATAGGAGTTCTTGTGATTGTTAATATGATTAATTGAAAACATTACTCTGAATTTCTCTGACATTTATACAGTTTATATGTACACTGTTTCTGAATGGCAACAATAATGGGTCACCTGTGAGTCACTGATGTTGTACTCTTCCTTTCACAGTGTGTTGAAGAGGTCCTTGGATACCTAAAATCCTGCTTTAGTCGAGAACCAATGATGGCTACTGTCTGTGTTCAGCAGGTGTGTGTCATTTCCTGTCTTTTGGGATTTGGATTAACTTCTCTGGGGCAGGCAACAAAACCTAGTTCCTATTTAGAAGCTGGTGCTGGTGTGGTATTAGGAAGAGTTTGGTGCCCCTGGCTATCACTCCTGCTTGCTCTGTGATTGGGATTATGGGGGGACAGAAGGCATCAAAAAGCAGCTCTGGTCCTCACTGCTTTGCCTTTGCCACCCCATCTCAGTGGGGTGTCTAAAGGGCTGGTTTCACTTAGAACCACAGAGAATCCCAGGCACAGTGGCACCACATGGTGGGATCTTTTGGGGTGTTAACTCATAGGGATTCACAACAAAGTCTTCCATCTTATGTTCCTGCTGGGCTTGTTACTGGTAAAGGATAGTCCTGGAGGATGTTTACTTTTGCTTTTCTTTTTTCCCTTTTTTCTTTTATTAGTGGTACTGAGGGTTGAGCCTGGCTTATACATTCTAGGAAAACACTCTATCACTGAAACTTTTTAAATTTTGAAATATGATCTCTGTAGCAGTTCCCAGTTAGTGCTACTCAATTGATCTTGGCGGCTGTGGTGCTCCTCACTACCCTCACCAATATCCTTAGTTCCTGAGTGAAAGACACATGTACACAGCCTTTATATTTTTATATAAACAGCTCAAGAGCTAGACCACTTCCCAACCTCCGCGTGGCTAATCCACCCTCTGATATCCCCAAGTTATTATTTACTAAAATCTGTATTCTATCTTTGCTGCCCTGAACCCAAATGCTGACTCCTACGTGGCGGCTATGTTCTCTCTCCTGCACCTCTCTGGCGTGGCTTCTTGGTTCTCCTCCCAGCATTGTGGATCTCTCTTCCTCCTTTCTCCCTGTCCCCAGCCCTGGAATCCTAAAAGTCCAGCCATTGACTGTCGGCATCTTTATTGACCAGTCAGAACCAAAGTGTAGGGAGAATGCAAACGGGTTTTTGAGGAACATAATTAACATAGTACAAGCAGCATTAGACCAAACCCACAACATTTCCCCCTTTTGTCCATTAAAAAGGTCTTTTCTCTCAGATATATACTGAACATAATTGTAGCAGTTATGTAAACTGTAAGGTGTGATATATATTAATAATGTCCAGTCCATCAATTTTGTCAACATAAATAAATTATTCTATCATCTATCCTAACTAAGTTGCCCAGGTTCTCCTGGAACTTGCCGATTGCCGATTTCAGTCCTGTCCATCCTAACCCCTGTCACCAGCTGGGGTTACAGATAGGCTTGTGCTGCTCATCTACATTAACTCTATATTAAGTGAAGTATTGACGTTTTGATTCTTTTCATTCTAGCTATTGAAGACTCTCTTTGGGACAAACTTAGCCTCACAGTTTGATGGCTTATCTTCCAACCCCAGCAAGTCTCAGTGCCGAGCACAGCGCCTTGGCTCTTCCAGTGTGAGGCCCGGCTTATATCACTACTGCTTCATGGCACCATACACGCACTTCACACAGGCTTTGGCTGATGCCAGCCTGAGGAACATGGTGCAGGCGGAGCAGGAGCATGATGCCTCAGGGTAATATTTATGGTGCAGATTTGTCATTGATGGTGCAGAGATG
This sequence comes from Rhynchomys soricoides, assembly GCA_019843965.1. NCBI lineage: Eukaryota > Metazoa > Chordata > Mammalia > Rodentia > Muridae > Rhynchomys > Rhynchomys soricoides. The sequence goes on along the minus strand of JADRCH010000051.1, from coordinate 5,537,187 downwards.
AGTTATGTGCAGCCCTGCCTTAAAGACCACTGGCTGAGCTATGGTGTAGTCTGCTGTCCAGAGGTGACAGGCTAGAGAGGAAGAACCTAGGCTGCCTGAGAAGCATAGGTTCTAACTTTGAAATCTTGCCTTAGACTAGAAGTGGCACACTCAGTGTCCTTACCTGTTGAAAGTGTTTGTATTTGCTAGCGTTTATCAAGAGCAGTCGTTATAGTAAGGTGGCATGTGTCAGTGGTGCTTCTTTGTTCTGTGACTGAGGAGACCATCTTCAAAATGCTACCCAGAGGTGTTAGTGTTTAGAAGTATTAAAGGGCATAAAATAGTCTGGGGTGTGTTATTTTTTATTTCTATATGAATTTATGTTAATCTGTTTGATACCTAGAATGTGGAAGCCCCTCCCTCCCCTTCTCCTTCCTTTCAGGGCCTTACATGGTAGGCATGCACTTTACTACTGAGCTACATTATAGCCCTACAAGGTGTTTCATAAACTTCTTTACCATAATTATCAAATATTTGAGATGCTACGCAGTGTAGTAATGTTAGCACCATTCTTACTTTCCTTTTTGGATGATCAGACAATATTGGAATCAAGGAAAATACTCCTTTTCTTGGCTTTCTCTTGGGAGTGTGTTTTTATGTATGTGCCCATAATACCTGCTGTGCTGGTTTTTTTCAAACATTTTATGAGATAGGTCTCTGTCTACACTGCCTAAGCTGATGTTGAACTTGTGAACTCTATCAGTCTCCCCCAGAAAACCAAGTGATATCATCTGTCTCTGAGCCAGCCTTCACTTCTCTCAAGCCCTCTTAGAGAGAGTGCTGGGTAGTGGGTTTCCTGTAGCATTGCTTACTCAATTGAGTCCTGTTGTCTCTAGCACATACTGCTCCTAAACCCAATGGCCTTTCTAAGTCTCATTTTGAAATGATATGATTTTTTGAACATGAAGTTGAATTGCTGTTTGGCCGAGTAGTACAGAGGAGATTATTAAAAGATATTTGTTGTTTCTGCTTTGGGCCACTTGGCAGGTGGTTTGATGTACTCCAGAAAGTGTCTGCCCAACTGAAGACGAACCTTACAAGCGTCACAAAGAACCGTGCAGATAAGGTAAATGGCACTGCAGCTAGAGATGACATGTGGACAGTGTCACAGGGGTAGAAATGGAGCTTAGACTTTCTAGACTAGTGGCTAGAAGCTTCTAATTGCAACTGTGGTTTCTTTCATTTTTTCCTATAGAACGCTATTCATAATCACATTAGGTTATTTGAGCCTCTTGTTATAAAAGCATTGAAGCAGTACACCACGACAACATCTGTACAATTGCAGAAGCAGGTTTTGGATTTGCTGGCACAGCTGGTTCAGCTACGGGTCAATTACTGTCTATTGGATTCGGACCAGGTTTGTCTCTCTGCCTTATAGTCACTATCCCTGTTTCTAACCAAATACAAATTACCCTGAAAAGACACTGCCCAAGACTGTACCATGTTCCAGTGGGGCTAGGCTTTAGAAATTTCCACAAGTTTTCTACATCTGTATACCTACTCATAACTTTAAGCTGTTTTTAACTTTTAAGATATAATTTAAGATTTATTCTGGTGGGCCAGGTCACTTAAAATTTAGATTTCTTAAAAACAGGTGATCATCAGCCAAGCAGTGGTGGTGCACACCTTTATTTCCAGCACTCTGGAGGCAGAGGCAGAGGTAGGCAGATCTCTGAGTTCAAGGCTAACCTGGTCTACAGAATGAGTTCTAGTATACCCAGGGCTACACAGAGAAATCTTGTCTCAGTAAACTAAAAATAAATAAATAAGAGAGAAACAAGTGATCACTTTAATCAGAGAAGCTTCTTTTCTCAGTGGACAGTGGTCAAATAAGTGGTTGAGTGCTCAGCCATAAATGGGACATCAGTATCAGGCCTCCTCTCCCCTCAGGGAGCACTGCAGAAGGGGGTTTGGGAAAGTTAGAGCTGGAGGATAGGGAGGAGTGCTGTGGGATGTGAAGTGCCATCTTCTGGGCCTGACAGCCATCACAGTCACAAACTCTCAGCAGTTGTGGTCACCTGCACAAGATCAAATCAGTCAACATCTCAGCATGGCTGGTATGGGGCCCAGGAGACCCTCCTCTAGCTGGAAAGGAATTAACAGCTGATGGCTGTTTGGGGAAGGGTTGTCATTTTTCTTTGCAGGGGAATAGCACATAGGCAGCACTAATTGGACTCGATGGGTCATAAGAAAAAAGTAACAATAAAACACCAAGATATCCTTTATAGACTGTACTTTACGCACTTGCGTAATCAGCAGGCCCAATTACTTTTACACCATTCTGGGGGCTGTGTAACTTGGGTATGAACCCCTCTCCTCAAACTCACCTTGCCTTTCTCTTGCAATTCCTCTGGTCATAAGTTCCACTAGTCATGTTTGTAATACAAATTCTATTCCTGGGGAAATCTTATGTCCATGCCTTCTGTGAGAAGAAATTGTCTTTAGGTTGTTTAAAATTGATCATCATTTTTGTGCTCTGATCTCAGGCTACTCTTTCTGTGTGAGTTACAAGGACCTGCCAGTTGGGGAAGACTTCTTGGCCCTCTTAGGCTCATGGTCATATCATAATGCAAAATGTATTTAGTTCAACTTCAAAAGCATACATAATCTTACAGGCTGAAAGTACAAAGTCCCATTTGAGATTTCTCAATTGTAATGCCCTTGTATTTGTAAAATCTAAAAATCAAATTATATATTTTTAATATACTATGATGTAGAATATATATTCCCATTCTAAAAGGGAGGAATGGGGATATACTGAGGAAATATTGGATCAACGTAAGGTTGAAACCTAGCAGGACAAACTGTAAGACCTGAAGGCCCACCTACCCAAGAACCCAAGTATTCCTGGAACACTGGGAGTTGTAGTTCTTGGAAAATAACAAAGCCACATCTTGGGGTGGGGGGGGGAGGGTCGGTTTGTCCTTAAATAGCCCCTACACAATGTGTCTCATGTCTCATCACCACTCAGCTGGGAATTCCCTACCAAAATCCATCTTGGTCAGTATTAAAAGCTTCCTTCAAATTTGGCTCAATTTTGTGGAACTGGTTTTTCACTGGCAAATCTCAGAATTAGCACAAACACCACCACCTGTAGCTCTGTGCCCTCTGCCCATCCTTTAGTTTTTAAGCCCTTAGGTGGCTCAGCCCCTTGAGCTTTGCTGCTACATTCATCTGTTGAGGCTGCTTTCGCTTCCTGTGTAGCTCTTCTACCCAGTTAGCTCAGGCTCTGCTGTCTGCAACGCGTGCACCTCCGTCACAGCCCAGGCTCTCGTAGTCTCATCCCTCATTGTTTCTGCAGTGGCCTCTGGAGGCCTTCCTGCACAGACTCCTCTGCCACATGCTGCCTGGCCTTGGCAGCTCTCTGAACCTCAGAAGACACTGTGACCCTCTTGCTATTGCATTTTTTGTGCCTCTAAAGCTAGGTGCACATGGAAAACTCAAGTGTTGGCCAGCGAACAGCTTGGTATGGACCTTCACCCCTTTAACCACACTAGCAACAGCTTTCTTAGGTTGAAGCAGTTGCTTTCTTAGATCCCTTAGGCATTTTGGCTTCACAAATTGGAAACTTAGCTAGGTGAAGTGTTTCCCTCGGAGCACTCTTTCGTAGTTACAGTGCGGATCTGGAAGTCTCTGGTTAACAGCATCTATCTCTGCCGACTACCCTTCTCTCAGCACTTGCATGAGTGGGAGGAACATTAAACTGCCTAGACTCCTTTTCACTCCAAACTTTACATTTTTTAAATCTCCTTCTACCCTAATTGATCCACTTGCATAAGATAGACTTGCATAAGAGTTGTCAGTAATAACCAATCCACAGACTCAGTGTTAGGCTGTCTTTGTAATTTCCTTCACCAAAGGAATTCGTCTATTATTTTTTAATTACAGCCTCAGGCAAGTTCTGAGGATTTGGGCAAAAGGCTGCTAGATTCTTTGCTAAAATATCACAGGAATGGTCTCTAGCCCTTTTGGTAATAGAGATCTTGTTTCTTTCTCAAACTTCAGGAGCCAGGCATTATTCTCAGCACTTTCTCCTAGGCTTCTACTAGAACTGCCCATTAAGCTCTGCTTAAAGCATATAAAACTTTTATAAAAAGTTCCCAAAAAACAACATAGTAAGGTTCTTTACAACACCTTGGGCCTTGTGGCAAATTGTGAATTACTTTTTATTGCTTTGCTATAAGATACAAAAGCAATAGAAACATATGGAGGAAAACCCATTTCACCTTATGGTTCTAGAGGAATTAGAGTCCGTCATGGGGACCAGAGACGGGGCTCAGCAGCTAAGGGTGCTTGCTGCTTTCCTAGACCCAGATTTGTTTTCTGGGGAATCTGACACCTGATGGCTTCTGCAGGCACTGAAGGCACGCATTAGTTGGGCATACTTGCAGGCAAGACATTAACACATAAAATCCAAATTAAAAAGTCTATTGTGGCAGGGAGGCATGGCTACAGAGCTGGAGCAGGAAGCAGAAACCTCTCATTTCCATCCACAGACCGGAAGCAAAAAGAATGAGCTGGAAGTAGGGTGAGGCTATATAAATTTTCCAGTCCTGTACCCAGTGACAGACTTTCTCCAGCCAGGCTTTACCTCCTAAAACAGCATTGTCAGCTGGCAACCATGTAGTTAAGTACCAGAGCCTCTGAAGGAAATTTCTTATTCAAACCACCACAGTGTGCTTCTTCATTTTCATACCTGACAACCTGGTCTGCAGTTGTAGGCCATGGGCTATAGAGGAAACAGGGTTGGGCTGTACCAGGAAGATAGGGTTAAGGCCTCCAGAACACTGATGGATGCATCTTAGGACACCTGTAAGACCTACCTCTCTTCTTACTTTCCTACTTCCTACTCACCACACGTAGAAATTGTAGTCTCTATTTGGGCCATCTGTCATAGACATAAAAAACCAAAACAAACAAACAAAAAAACCAAAACTTGGCAGTAGATATGTTTGGTAGACTTGATTTGGCTATCTTACCAGATAATTTCTCTAGTCATTCCATTCTATCCAGAGTGTTTCCTTTAAAACAGAAAGCTAATCTTTTGTTCTTCATAAGATTTTTTGCCTATTAACATTGAAAAGGTTCACAACTTCCAGTTTCTTGTGTACTGAGCCCATGTCTACATGTATGTCCTTCACTTGGGCCTGTTTCCCACCCAACCACTGGTGGGTAGTCTGTTTTTCTTACCGTGAGCATTCTAGCCTCCTGCTTGATTCAGTGACTTTCATTAGTGATGCCTTAGAGGTACAAATGCAGAAAATGGGTATTAACTCAGTTTAGAGACTGTTTTACTACGCACCTGCTGAATGTCTGTGCATGCCCCAGATCCACAGAGCAGCATAAACTGTGGTTCATATGTGGGAGCTTCTGTCAGGGTGATAAAGTTTCACAGCAAGTGAGAGTGAAGTAAACTGCTTATCACTCCAAGTACTGTCATTGTTCCTAGAGTTGTCCTTTCCTCCTGGCTCCTCTGTGTGTCATGGACAGTATCCTGGCACTGTGTGCTGCCGAACTCCTGCTGTTACACCGTTCTCTGGACACAGAATCTTCCAGATGGGGTGATGAATAATAGCTGATGGTTCCTGGAGTTCATTACTTATCTTGCCAGTGAGGATGCATCTCTGTATTAGCTACTTTATTTTGTGAGACAGAGTCCTACCATGTAGCCCAGACTGGCCTCAAACTTTGATCTGCCTGCCTTAATTTCTCTTGTGCTGGGATTTCAGGCCTATACCTACCTATCTGCCTTGACCAGTGTGTTCCTAAAGGTGTACCTGAAGGAACTCTGCACTTAACTGACTTCAAAGTAGCTTTGAAAAATGTGATTAAAAACAAGCTAATCTTCTGTGTAGGTGCTTGTGAATAATTCACAGATCATTTCAGGAAATGATACCTGGCTTTTACATTGTAAGACTGTGACTGATGGCAGCTTTTCTCTCCCTGCATTAGGTGTTCATCGGGTTTGTGCTGAAGCAGTTTGAGTACATTGAAGTGGGCCAGTTCAGGTACAGATGTTTAGTTGCTACAGTTGTTGTCCTTGTTATGTACACACGTGCAATCCTAGGTCCTTAACAGTGACAGGGGCTTCAAGTACTGAGGTACCCAATGGAGTCTGATTTACATGCTTTCCACTTTCACTCCTCTGACCACTTGCTGAAAACCTTTCTCAAGACTTGTTAGAAACAGTTGTACATCTAATCATTAGTGTGTTTTCATTTTATATTCAGAGTGTGTGATGATGGTAACACGTCACTAAGTGCCATCTTACCCAGTGGGACCCTGTTCCCTAACTTTAGAGGCAGCAATTTTAGGTCATGGTTTAGTAAAGGGAGTGATTGTGATCTTTAATTCCATTATCTGTAGTTTTTCTTGTTAGACATTAAAGCTTTAATAATCTTGCAGTATATATAACAGATTTGCAATTTTTGAAAATTACAGTTGTTAACAAGTAGTTTGTAAAGCACAGCATTGAAGAGTTTTGTGAGTGTTCCTGGGATCTAGAGACCCAGCTCTTGTTCTGATTATGTGACACCTTGACTCCATAATTTTGACCAGGGAACATTTTCTCCTCAGTGTCTGAATTTTTTCAAGAGAGGAAAGGAAGATGAAGCACTAGAAAGCTCTTACCTGCTGGCATCTAGTGCTTAAGGTGCAGCTAACCATCCTAACCATCAGGCACTCCATGTGGCAGAGACAGGAAGACCATGGGTGCGGGTGGGATTAAACGAGGTTGCAGAGTCTGCTTTAACTTAGTACTTTCTCCTGAGGTTGACTCTTGACTTGTTTTAGGCTGTGTATGCAGATTACATGTCTTAGTTTTTAAAAATAAATGTCTAAATGGGTGTCTTTGTTTTTAGGGAATCAGAGGCAATTATTCCAAATATATTTTTCTTCCTGGTATTACTGTCTTATGAGCGCTACCATTCAAAACAGATCATTGGAATTCCTAAAATCATCCAGCTATGTGATGGCATCATGGCCAGTGGAAGGAAGGCTGTTACACATGGTAATGGGCTACACCTGTGCTTGTTGTCCTTGGTCTTACCTTCATCCACTCTTACTGCAAGTGCTGGTGTGTGTATGTGAATGGGGGCTCGTGTATGCGTGCTCATAGGTTAGAGATGCTTAAGAAGAAAAAAGCAGCACATTGCTTACTCATAAAATTTGTAAACTACTTGTAGAAACCATAAAAGATAGTGACCTCATTAAGGTATAGATGGAGTCTGATAAATGCCTCTATTTATGAAGAAAACTTTTTATTTTGCCATTTTTATTTGGTTTGGTCTTTTTTTAGAGAAGGCATAGGCTCAGATCTGGGCCCTCACATGTGGCAAGCACTTTACCTCCAATCACACCCTTAGACTCACAAAATTTTAAATCTCTCTTGTCACAATCAAATTTTGACTTTTGTGTTTTGTTTGTTTGTTTTTCAAGGCAGACTTTCAAGTGTAGCTCTGGTTGTCCTGGAACTAGCTCTATAGACTAGGCTATCCTGGAACTCACAGAGATCCTCCTGCCTCTGCCTCCTGAGTGCTGGGATTAAAGATGTGCTCTACCCCTGCCTAGCTTTTTTTTTGCTTTTGAGACAAGTTCTGATATAGCCTATGCTGACTTGAATTCACAATGAAACCAAGGATAAGCTATAACTCCTGATCCTCCTCCTACCTGCTAAGTGCTGGGATTACAAGCCTGATTACCACTCCTGGTTTATAAAATGCAGGGATTGAACCTAGGGCTTCGTGCATGCTACTCAAAGCATTCTGCATGTGACCTGCATTTCCTGCCCAGATTCTGATTTCATTACTTTTTGTTTTGTTTTGTTTTTGTTTGTTTCAGAGAGTGTTTTTGTATGTAAGAGCCCTGGCTGTCCTGGAAATCACTTCGTAGACCAGGCTGGCCTCAAACTCACAGAGGTTATCTGCCTCTGCATCTGAGTCTTGGTATTAAAGCTGTATGCCACGAAACCCAGCTATAAACTCTGATTTCTTTTCCAATAGTTTTGGCATTGTAGTTGGACATTTTCTTTGGGATTTTGTTTTGCCACATTATATTTTAGAAGAGAAGCTATTCATTATTTAATAAACTACTACATTTTGAATTCTGTATCTATGCGTATTTTATAAGTATGCAACATGTAAGTAAAAAGCTAATGAATTAGAACTGTAGGGAAACTAAAGTTCTCTTTACACATTGGCTCTTCATTTGTTTTGAGACAGGCTTCTCGGTAGTCCTGGCTGTCCTGAAACTTGATCTGTAGACCAGTCTCTCCTTGCACTCACATAGATCTGCCTGAATCTGCCTCCTGAGTGTGCCACCATGACCTGGCTGCAGATTGGCTCTTTACCCCAGCACTTCCTCAGGTTCATGCCATGGCTGCCTGATTATTTTAGTGAAGCTTAAATAAGACCCTAACAAACGGTTAGTCACTCAGCTATCCTCCTTTAGCCTGTAAAAGGAGGTGCAGTGTGTATTTTAGGAATGTTCAGTAGCTAAACATGATAGTGTATGCCTCTGTTAATGACATTCATGATGTGGAGACATGAGGACCATGAGTTGCAGTCAGCTTGGACTGTTGAGACAGATCCTGGCTTGTACATAAGCAGTAATAACCAAAAAGAATATGTTATGATTTCTTTAAATTTTAACATTGGCTTTGTAGGTTTTCCCTATTGGATTCTCCTTGCTCCTTTTCCAAGAGTCTAGAGCAGTGGTTCTCAACCATCCTAGTGGACTGTGGTTATTTAATGCAGTTCATGCCGTGATGACCACCCCCCAACCATAAAGTTATTTTTGTTGTTACTACATAACTGTAATTTTGCTAGTTATGAATTGTAATATAAATATCTGATGTACAGGATATCTGATATGAGACCCCTATGAAAGGGTCATTTGAAAACCGCCCCAAGGGAGGTCTTGACCCACAAGTTGAGAACCACTGTTGTAGAGGCTTTGACCTTTGTAGGGAGGGAAGCATCCTAAGAGCTTTGCAGACCCCACTTGCTACGTACATCTACAAGGGAACATAGATTGAGCAGAGGCATTGATGGGCTACCTCTCAATCTTTTTAAGTTAAACTATCAGCTCTACTTCTGTTCATGCTTTATCAGAGCACAGATTGTAAAATGCTTAGCAATTGGTGGATGATTTACTTAAAAATGCAAATGTCAAATACACTGACCTGAAGCCAGAGTGATGGCTCACTGGTTAAGAGCACTGGCTGCTATTCCAGAGGACCTGGGTTCAGGTTCAAGCACACACAAGGTGGCTTACAACTGTCCAGTTCTAAGGGATCAGATACCTTCTGACTTCTGAGGACACTACATACATGTAGTATGCAGACATGCATGCAGGCAAAACACCCATACCCATATAAATAATAAAGTAAGAAATTAGGGGCTGGTGCTAGAGAGATTACTCAGTTATTAAGATCATTGACTGCTCTTCCAGAGGTTCTGAGTTCAATACCCAGCAACTACATGGCGGCTCACAGCCATCCCTAATGGGATCCGATGCCCTCTTCTGGTGTGTCTGAAGACAGCTACTGTATACTCACATACATAAAATAAATATTTTTTAAAAAAATAGGGGCCAGAGAGATGGCTCAGCAGTTAAGAGCACTGACTGTTCTTGGATTCAGTTCCAAACACCCAGATGGTGGCTCATAACCAACTAAACTTCAGTTCCAGGAGACCAGACACCTTTTTCTGGCTTCTGAGGGCACTGCATATATGTAATACACAGACATAAATCAGATAAAGCACCATGCCCATAAAATAAAACTCTCTCTGTGTGTGTGTGTGTGTGTGTGTGTATTTTTTAATGCATAGACCTAAGTTTCCTGGACATATAGTGTCTTTGGGCTGAGAGTGGCAGTCAGCCAGTTTACTTCATACTGGGATACTTGGTCATCTGAAGGAAGTTTAACAAGCAAGTAAATTCGAGTATACTGTGTAGCACCGAGCCTGAGAAGATGTATGTGTTCTTACTCTAGAGCACCAGAGTGTGTGTGTGTACACATGTGAGGGTCAGAGTTTGTGGAGGAGAGTATTATTGAGGGTCAGAATGTGTGTTTGCACATATATGTGTGTTCATATCACCAAGTATTTGTGAATATGTCACTGAGGATCAAGGTGTTTGTATTACCAAAAGTCAGAATATATGTATGTATGTCATCGGGGATCGGTGTGCTCCGCTCCATGCCAATTAAAGCCATTTCTCTTATTATTCTTTCCTATGCCATACTATTAAACCAAATAATTTAGTTTGACTTCTATTTTGGACCAGGATGAGTAAAATCTGAAGAAAAATCTTCATCTAATAAGTCCATTTTTTTAAAAGATTTATTTATTTATGTTAAGTACACTGTAGCTGTCTTCAGACACCCCGGAAGAGGGCATCAGATCTCATTACAGATGGTTGTGAGCCACCATGTGGTTGCTGGGATTTGAACTCAGGACCTTTGGAAGAGCAATCAGTGCTCTTAACCACTGAGCCATCTCTCCAGCCCCTAATAAGTCAATTTTTAACTTAAAACAGTATAATGATCTAATACTGTGACTTAAATATATTCAGTAGCCATGATATTTCTTGTCTTTTAATGTAAATCAAGTAGATTATGCATATTCTAGGAAGGTTGCTATTTTGTTTATTTGGAATGTTATTTTCAAATTGACTTTGATTTCTTCTACTTTTTGTCAGAAATGATGCTGCATTAGAAATAGAAGCTATGTGTTGTTCTTGTTGTTGCTGCTGCTGCTGCTGCTGTTAGAAGCCTCTACAGGCTGCCAGTGTTGAGAGGAAGAGCTGTAGCCTCCCATAGTAGCAGGATGATGGTTTCAAATGGAGTCCTGATAGCTGCTTCTCATGGGTCGTTTTCACATGTGGTCTTATTCGCTCATTCTTTGTGCCTGTAGCTATACCTGCTCTGCAGCCCATTGTCCATGACCTCTTTGTGTTACGAGGAACAAATAAAGCTGATGCCGGAAAAGAGCTTGAAACCCAGAAGGAGGTGGTGGTCTCAATGCTGTTGCGGCTCGTCCAGTACCATCAGGTAAGAGGAAAGTGTAGTAGTAATTACATCACCGACATGGAGAGACATGCCATAGCCATGAGGTCCTGTGTGTGTTGAACACTCTCAGGAGCATTGGATTCACTGGGACCTGCAGAAATGGCAGTGTGAGGAGAAAATGCACTAGGGTATGAGCTGGCACAGCCCCAGAAGGCTAGCAGACATGTGGCTGACTTATAATTTTAGTCAAGATACTAAATGTGACAGAGGCTACTTACTCTCAAACATGGCTCAAGGATCAAGTAATTGTCGGCATTAATCTAAACCATTTACATTTATATAGTCATGTTCTTTGTTTTGGTTTCTTTTGGTTTTTGTTGTTTGTTGTTGTTGTTGTTGTTTTGAGACAGGATTTCTCTGTATAACAGAGTCCTAGCTGTCCTGTCTTGCTTTGCAGACCAGGCTAGCCTCAAACTCACAGAGATTTGCCTGCTTTTGCCTCCAGAGTGCTGAGACTGAAGGCATACACCAATGCATCTGGCCAGTCATGCTCTTTTTATTTGTGCTCATTTCTAGTATTGTGTCCCTTAAGTAGGAGCATGAAGGAGAGTTTTTAACGTTTTTGTCCTTTTAAAACTTGTACTTTTGTTTCTCCCTCCCTTGTTTTGTTAGTTCCTTTCAGTTGCCTGTTTCTGAAACTTCATAAAACCACAAGCCTTTTTCAAAGAAACAGTACTTTCTTTGTTTCATTTATGTTTTGATCAATCTTTGTAATAGTTAATTAAATATTTAATGCTTACTTAAGCCAAGGCATTAAGTCGTTTGAGAGTAAGCACATGACTGTGCTAAGCACAGTGGGGCTGGTAGTGTCTTGGGACTAGTGCACCACTTGTGCGTGTTCAGCAGGGACTCGGTATGCCCCATGGAGATCATCAAGAGCCCAGGAAATAAAGGGAGACAAGGGTCTCGTGTGGCATGACCCTGAAGTAAGGCAGCTTTGGGGATGGAGTAGTCGGGATAGACTTTCTATTGTATGTTGTCCCTGAGGTGGTGTGCATCTTTTGTTTGGGTTTGGTTTGGTTTGGTTTGGGTTTTTTAAGACAAAAACAACAGTTTGGTTTTTGTGGGCTTCCTGGTCTGTTTTAGCACGAAAGTGGATACAGGCTATGGTATGGCTATGCTCCAATAAAATGTTATCTACAAAATGGTCAATGGGCCCATGTCTCTGTTACAAGCCTTTGCCAGGTAGGTTTATCTATTTAGAATGACCAACATGGCCACCAGTAAACTCACACTCATCTTTCTATAACTGTTACAAGTGTTGAGGACCACTCAAAAATAAAATGCCTTTGCAGAGAGCACTGAGGTGGATTTAAAGTACGGAGGAATATTAAATTGTCCCACAGAGTGTTCTACAGATTAATGTAAGTTTGATTTTCACTTGATCCCTTCTTTATGAAATGTTAAAATACCATAGAAAGAATGCTCGTCACAAGTCTTCCTGAGTCCAGCAAGGCTCACTCATCCCCTTGGAGGTTACTGTGTTTCTTCTTGTGCCCTTTTGTTCGCTTCACATTCACATGTCATAGCGTGAAGATTATGCAGTTTTCTCAGTCTTCCCTGGGGGTTATATCTCTTTGAGCCTTAGAGTTACCCAGCTAAGCTGGCACCGGTGTGGGACATGGGAAAGTAGAGGGGGGCCCTGGGCCAGGAAGCATTCGGATCCTACCCAAACATTCTTGCAGGTGCTGGAGATGTTCATCCTTGTCCTGCAGCAGTGCCACAAGGAGAATGAGGACAAGTGGAAACGGCTATCTCGGCAGGTCGCAGACATCATTCTGCCCATGTTAGCCAAGCAGCAGGTTTGTCCTCATGGCCCTGGTTTGCCATCATGTAGTGTGATTTGTTTCAGAATGGACTGAGGTGCTTATGAAGGTTGGTTGTGATCATTATATCCTGACAGGTTCTTGCTTTGAAAGTCGGTCTTGGGGCTGGTTGTCCCATTACCCTTTGAGGTTGAATTGCCTTCTCTCTTCATAAGTGAGAGAACAAAGGGTCAGAGAGGTTATTGAGGTTTTTTCATTCTCACAGAGCTTGAGGGTCACAGGTCTGTAGTTGGTTGGCTCAGTTCTGACTTGAAAACTGAGTCCTTTCTTATTTTATTATTCTGACTCCTATATTCTGATAAGTCAGGTATTTTATTTGATCCTTAGCTCTCTGTATGTTTGTTTTTCTTATCACTTACAAAGTAACCTAGCAATTATTCATCACTTAGTCAGAATTTCTGTAATCAGATGGCCTTACTAGTTAATTAAGAAAATGCAGTAGTCTGGCTGTGACATATCTTGTGGAAACAATCAGCCCTGGCTCCTGAACCATGTGGGCCTCAGAACACAGGAACCTAAGTGGCTCTCACTGTAGTACCATTACAACAGAAGATAGAATACAAGCAGAGCCTGGCTGTAGACAGTCCTACCAGAAATCCTGAACAGCTGCCAGATGGATCTCTGGCCATGCTTTGAACGAAACTCCTATCAGATGACAAGGCATTGCTTTGAAATAGTTTCTGTAGAAAGCACAGGGTAGCCATGTTTCCCAGCATTTCGTAAACAGCTGTAGGCATACTCTGTTGGTAGTTACAGTGTCTTTATATGCTAGGCAGTTTTGCAGGGACTGATAGGAAATATTTCACTGAACAAAATGTATTGAAAAGCAATGCTCTCCCACCTTAGAGTGGAGCTTTCATTGAAACAGCAATGGATAAAATTGCAGATAACAAAGAAATAAATTCATTATTAAAGTTAGACACTATCAGAGGATAGTAGCTTTGATGGCAGAGGAGGAGGGAAGTATCAGGGTAGAGAATGCATTCATTGTTCCAACAATGACAAAAAGAGAAAACCTTTTGTAGGAGGTGACATTTGAGTAAACATGAAGGAAGGAGTGGGTGATTCTAGCAGATAATGCTTCAAGCAGAGCAGAGAGCAGAGCAAGTCCCTGGGGGTTGTAGCATGACATTTGAATACAAGAAGCTGATCACAGGAAAAGGAAGGATGGGAGGGCAAACATGGAGACATAGCATCCTGAAGCTTTGCTAAGATTACTGCTGAGAGTAAAATGCAGCAGATACACTGTCCTGGAGATAGGATCACTGCTAAAAGTAAAATGCTTTTGACTTTTAACTGAGAGGACATGATGGGGTGATGGTAATTATGCGCAGTAATGATGTGTATGAAGCTGCCATTCCCATCAGATTGCACAGACATGTCCGTGATGCTTAATTCCACAGATGCATATTGATTCTCATGAAGCCCTTGGAGTATTAAATACCTTGTTTGAGATTTTGGCTCCTTCTTCCCTACGTCCTGTGGACATGCTTTTGCGGAGTATGTTCATCACTCCAAGCACAATGGTGAGTTTCACCATACACTTCGGATGCACTGGAGGATAGGTCCTGCCCAGATCTGCCACAGCTGGTAAGGTCGAACTTAAGAATTTGCATTTTACCAAATCTTCAACTGAGTCTGATTCTGCTTCTTTGGGACCATCCCTGGAACCAGTGCTGTAAGGACTTTCCGGTGAAGACATAAATTGGGGTGATTTTCTTCCATGGAATTGACAACCAGGGAAAATTTTAATTATCTTTCCTTAGCTTTCGCATATGTGTTTTCTTTTTCTTTTTTCTTGTTTTTAGGCATCTGTAAGCACTGTGCAGCTGTGGATATCTGGAATCCTAGCCATTCTGAGAGTTCTCATTTCCCAGTCAACCGAAGATATTGTTCTTTCTCGTATTCAGGAGCTCTCCTTCTCTCCATATTTAATCTCCTGTTCAGTAATTAACAGGTTAAGGGATGGCAGCAGTAATTCAACACTAGGAGAACGCAGTGAAGGGAAACAAATAAAGAATTTGCCAGAAGATACATTCTCAAGGTTTGTTTTCTATCTGAACGTGTAAACCGACCATGTCTTTTAGCTGGTCCCATGGTGTTGCAGCAGCAGCAGCCAACAATAATTTTTGTGGGTCTTTTGTGGGTCTGAGCTCACTCACTGTAGTTTTGTTGTTGTTGTTGTTGTTTTTAAAGATTTCTTCTCATTAATTGTGTATAAGTGTTTTGCCTGTGTGTAAGTCAGTATACTGAGGGTATATCTCACACCCATGGAGGCCAGAAGAAAGTATTGAATCTCTGGAATTGCAGTTTCAGACAGTTGAAGCCATCGTGTGGGTTCTGGGACCTGAACTCAGATTCTCTGCCAGAGCAGCACGTTCTTTCGAACCCTGATTTTTATTCTTACCTACCTCACCAGTGGCCCCTTTTCCACATCTTTCCTAAGGTCTGTCTCATTCTAGCTCTGTCCTGGTGACAGACTTGGCAAGAGTGGCTCACTATGATCAAGGAGGGGTGGCCTGCCCTGCATGCAGCATAGTAAGGGGTGAATTGCCTGTGGAGTGGTTAAAAGCCACTGAAAAGCAGCCCTGTACTTATTTTCACCATTTGCTACCTGAAGCATCTTTCGTTATCAAGGTGAATAGCATCTACCAGATACCTGCAGGATCAACTCATGTGTTCCCTCCCACATTGTGTGGTAGTGCCTCAAGGGCAGTAACAGGGTGACTGCTTAGGCACTTGTCAGCACTTTGTATGGCGAAGTATTGGCCACTCCTAGAGCCTTCATTAAGTTAGAGCTGTGCCGCAGACGTGCTCCTTAGGGCCTGATGTATTTTCAAGGGGTAACACCTGGAATATCTTGTAAACAAACACATTGCCTTTGTGTTAGCAGGTTCAACTGGCAATCCATTGCTTTCCTCCGTTAGGTTGAAGGAGTGGCTAAAACTGACGTTACACTAAGTTTCTATGGCGAATTACCATCTTATATTTATGTAATACTGCTACAGCTGATAAAGCTTAAAAAAATACCACTTGTCATTTTGCCTAAGGGCCTTTGAGAGTGGTATGATTACTATTTCACATTTAAAGAAGGTAATAGAGAGAGAAGCAGAGACTTAGTCCACAGTGATGGTCACAAACTTTTCACTTTCACTTGGTTTAGTGTACTGTCCTTGTGTTTTTTTAATTTACACAAACTAATGGTCTTTATTTCACACTTGTGCTTAGCACAAGCTTGCTGATAATGACCTAATATGCTGTTTTGTGCTCCCTTTCTTGGAAGGTTTCTTTTACAGCTGGTTGGTATTCTTCTAGAAGACATTGTTACAAAACAGCTCAAAGTAGACATGAGTGAACAGCAGCATACATTCTACTGCCAAGAACTAGGCACACTGCTCATGTGTCTGATCCACATATTCAAATCTGGTAAGTGACTCCTATTAGACTTCCTAGTGTTTTGTGTTCCCTGTCTCCAGCAGAGCCCTCTCCCCATAGAAGCTGCTCTCCATGTGAGAACGTGTTAATGATAGGAGTGAATCTGATACCATAGGGTCCAGCAATTACATCGGTAGGCAAATGCCTGAAAGGATGGGGAGCGGAGTGCTTGGAAGATAGCCAGCCGGATACTAGTCTCCATAACAGCATTCATTACGTAGCTAAGAAGAAGCAGCTCTGACATCTGTTGGCCAGCTGGTTGATAAGCCAAATATGGTGTGTACATAGGGTATAGAGTCAGATATGTCTATATGTGGGATATTTTTCAGCCTGAAAAGGTAAAATAATTCTGACATTGTGTTTCTTAATTTACACAAACTAATGGTCTTTATTTCACACTTGTGCTTAGCACAAGCTTGCTGATAATGACCTAATATGCTGTTATGTCCTCCCTTTCTTGGAAGGTTTCTTTTACAGCTGGTTGGTATTCTTCTAGAAGACATTGTTACAAAACAGCTCAAAGTAGACATGAGTGAACAGCAGCATACATTCTACTGAGAAACAACATGGGGTTGGAGACGTAGCTTAGCAGTTAAGAGTATTTGCTATTCTTGCAGAAGACCCACCTTCGCTTCCCAGTGAAGAGGCTCACAATCACCTGTAACTTCAGTTCCAAGGATCTGATGCCCTCTTCCAAACTCTACCAGCACCAGATATGCACAAGGTCCATATACATACATGCAGGCAAAACACTGATATACATAAAATTAAAAAGCCAACAAAGGTGACCCTTGAAGACATTGTGCTAAGCAAAATAAGCCAGGCACAAAAAGACGGACACTATTTCATTTATGTGAGCTACTCAGACTACTCTGAATCTAGAGACAGAAACCAATGTGTTAGCTGCCAGTGGCTTAGGAGAGGGATTTAATGACTTTGGAATTTCAGTTTTACAAGATGATGGTGATACTGTATAACATAAATGCATTTAACACTAGAACTATGTATTTAAAAATTATCAAGGTGGTAAATTTAATTTTATATGTATTTTACCACAATAAAAAATAATTAGAGGTCAGTAGGCCTTAGTATATACAGGTGTTTGTAACCAACCCTGACAACCTGAGTGTGATCTCTAAGACCCACATGGCAGAAGGAGAGAATTAACTACTTTCAAGTTATTCTCGGACCTCCAAGTACATGCACCCCACCACCACCACCAATAAACAAATAAAGGTAAAAATCAGACAAAACCTAAAGATTCATGCTGGGAATATAGCTCCATTTCTAGTGATTGCCAAACATGTACAAAACTCTGGTTTTGATCTCTACCTAACCTAAGCTGTAGTTTCTATCTTGGCCTTGCTCTCTGGTGGACTCATTTCATGTGGCAGAAGAAAGACCACTAGCCACCATTGTCTGAGCCTCTGAAGTATGCTGATTGGCCTCCATTAGCCCATGTAGGCAGCTACATGTGAGCTCCTGGCTGCTCTGACCAGCTTGAGCAGCCTTCCCTTGAGGGGATGGGTTGCCTCCTGGGCAGAAAGGAAGAGAAACATGATGATGAATGCATAATTTGCGCCAGAGAAACTGTTAGAACACTGGAGGCAACTTCTAGAATCCAAGCCAGAAGTGGCAGGAAGTGGAAGATGTGGCAGGGTGTTTCTCCAGCCAGGTGTTCTCTGTATTTGGATTTCTATGTGCATTTTATGTACATATCTTACAGTACAAGGTAGTTACTGTCCTTAACCTTCATTCAACAGGACTTACAGTCTGACCTGTCGCTATACTGGGCTCTGATGTACTGGGTTGAGACAAGCAGATGTGCTTTGTGCCTTTGTAGGGCTTTGCCATCAGTGGGGAGGGTTATACACCAGTACACAACCACTGTCCCAGGAAGTTCATTGATAAACATTTCTGAGGGTGCTTGGTAAGCTCTCCCAAAGTGGTCAGAAAAACCAGCCTTTGGAGTTCGAAGAACAGACTAGAGAAATGGAGTTGAAAACAGAGTAGAGAGGAAAGCGAGCTGCCCAGGTGAGCCAGAGAGAAAGGCATTGTGTGGCCTGCTTCCCTTATATGCCGGCACCCTTGGCACAGTAATGTGCCAGAGTTTAATTTTGATAATGGATGTTAGTTTCAAACTATATTTCTTCTTAATGTTGATTCTTTTAAGGTATTGTTTGTTATCTAAATATTTATGTACTTATTTGTTGTTTGTGTATGAGAGACAGAGGCAGAGACAGAAAGGTCACTTGCATGCCAGGATAGGCAACTCTTGAGGAATCTGTTCTCTCTTTCCACCTTGTTTTGAGGCAGGCTCTTCTGTGTCTGTGATTGCACTTCTAACAAGAGCTTCTCACCAATCTTCCTGTCTCTGCCTTCCATTTTGTCATTCGAATTAAATGCCCACCTCCACCTCTGACATTTTGCATGGGTTTGGAGGATCAGGCTTGTACAGCGAGTGTTTTTACCCACTGAGCCATCTCTCTGGTCCTTAAAGATCTTTTGATTTATGCTTCATTGATCAGTGTAGCAAATTGAAAGACAAGAAAGTATGCCTGTTTATGAGTATCAAGTTGTTTTTAGTTTTTTGGTCATTTTAATATTTTCCATTGATTGGTTTGGATCTGATACCAGAAGAGCTTTCTCTTGCCTTCCTTGGATGGTAGATGTCTATGTGGTGTCCTGCTCACCTGGTGGACGGCCGTGTTGTTTGCCTACTTACCCTCCAGTTGCTCTAGCTTCTCTCGCTTCCTTTTTCAGAAATTTCAAGGAGGAAAATACCTCAAGGGCATATTTTTACTGTGTATTGTGTCAGCGTTCTCCAGCAAAACTTGCAGTGAAATTGGCATGCACAGTATCTGCACTGACACAGTAACCGTTAGCTGCCATGTAACTGGGTAGCTAAAATGCAGATAACATATCTTAGATACTTTGTGATTTTGTTTAACTTTAACTTAAATGGTTTCCCATGGTCAGTGGTTCCACTTTTGATTCAGCATGCATACATCCTTCTGGAAGAACCTTCTATGGTTAGATATACAGGCTTTGCCCTAGTGCTGATAGAGTTGTGTATAAATGCCTATTTCTTGTTTAGTATGACACTAGGTGGCAGAACTACTGTTTGGGTATTTGCTTGGTTTCAAGATGGGGTTGAAGTAAATCAGCTATACATTTATAAAAATGTATTTAGGTCTCTTGACAATTATCCTGTTTGCTCGTGTAGCCCCTTGTGTTTCTGTATGCTGGCTGTGGCTCAATTCTGTGTTCTCCCAAATGTGGGCTGAATCCTGTCCCCCTGTGTTGGCTAGCTCTTTCTGGGCACCTGTGTCTAGACAGCTGTTTGGGGGCTTCTGAAGAGTGGCAGTCCGCAGAGGTGCAAAGGTGGACTGATCTATTAAATAAGTTGTGTCTGTTTCTTCTTAGAAAAGTTAGAGTTTGGGGCTAGGAAAAAGCCTTAATCAGAGAAGTGTTTGCAGTGCAAAGTATGAGGCCTGGGTTTGTATTCCCATCCCAGCACCTGTGTAAAAAGCCAGGAACAGCTTCTGTACTCCTAGCAGACAACTGGAGATAGCAAAATCCACAGCACTCCTTGGCAGCTAGTCTATCTAATCAGTGAGCTCCAGGTTCAGTGCAAGAGACCTTGTCTCAAAAAATAAGATGGAGAAGTAATATTGACCCTACATCCACCTTTAACTTCTACACATATGCATCCATATGTACATAGGAGCAATGTGCACACACAAAAGTCACAGTTTTCTAAGTGCCAAGTGCTGTAAAAGTGTGGAAAAGGACAATGGATAGTGCTGGTCACCTGGTACTGGACCAGATTGAACAGTAGGGGCATGCATTCCCCATAATCTGTTTTTCTTATTTCCATTTGGTTCTAGGAATGTTCCGGAGAATCACAGCAGCTGCCACTAGACTCTTCACCAGTGATGGCTGTGAAGGCAGCTTCTATACCCTAGATAGCCTGAATGCACGGGTGCGATCCATGGTGCCCACACACCCAGCCCTGGTACTGCTCTGGTGTCAGATCCTACTGCTCATCAACCACACTGACCACCGATGGTGGGCTGAGGTGCAGCAGACACCCAAGTAGGTGCACAGCTTCCCAGGGCCAGGCACCAGCCCAGTGTTTGGCCTGAGGCTTAGCTGCTATGAGAGCATTCTTATTTTCCATTCTTTATAAAGCTTTGTAAAATTCAAGCTGCATATTAATCTTTCTTTCATGGGTACTGTTTTGTAGGGAAATGTGGTCTGGCTACAAGCATTCAAACTAAACTTTTTCACTGTGATTTTCTTTGACAGGCTCTTTGACACTGTTCCATCGTTTGGGCTATGCTTGTCAGGCTCTATTCCTCCTACTATGTCCTATGGCTTTCATTGGTTCTATAGCCAGACATGTTGCAATGTCTTAACTTGGTTATGATTAAATGTGTTCTGCGTATTCTTAGATAATGAAGTAATTATTTAGCAAATTTCGAAACTGATTGGAAGTATTTTATTAATTTATTTTTATTATTCAGATAGACTGTTTCTGGTTGTGGGTGGCCCTCTTTTTTTGCAAAAAGTTTTTAGGCTTAAACCTCAGTGCCCAGGTACTAACTCACTGAGTTACTCAGTCAGATATCTGAGCATGTTTGAAAGTAAGAGCTGTGAGCCCTGATGAGTCAGTCCTCAGTGTGGTTTCTGGACAGTTTATGAACCCTTGTGGGGAAATTTTTCCTAAGGAAAAGTATAGGTGAGGTTAGCTCCTCAGCTTGGTGCAGGAAGACCAGGGCCTCCCATCCAGACCAAACTTTTACATCCCTGTGTGGGGCATTTATCTGCTATGTGCTCTTTACAGTGACATCTGCAAAGGAAATAGAAATGCTGCTTCCTGCCCCCACATGTGATCACTTGAGGAGGTACCCACAACATCATTTGAAATGCTTAGAGGATCTCTTAGGCCTGTCACATTAACTGAGCATTACAAGACCTGGTGGACAGGAAGCCAGTTACATAGCTCTCTGATTCTTATATGTACCTGTAAATCAGCCTTGAAGCTGCTTAAAACATTTCAGTCCAGGAAGTTTCATGGGGACTAGGAGTTTGCATCTGTCCCAAGCCCCTGCTGCCACCAATGCTATTGTTCCACAGATGCTCTGAGCACATGGGTGTCTCAGCACCACCAGTGCTCCTTCCTTCCTTCTGTTCCTTTCTTTTCTATTTTTCCTGGTGTCTTTTAATTTCTATAAAAATCTTTTTAATTGAAATAGAATCACATCACTTCCCCACTTCCAACTACCCTCCAAAGCCGCCTCTTTACCCCCACTTTCACATTGATAGCATTTTATTATGTTTATCACGTGTGTGTGTGTGTGTGTGTGCGTGTGTGTACGTACGTACAAGAATATATAAATTCAACTTGCTGTGTCTGATTTTGTTTCTTGTGTTTATATGAATTCAGGGTTGGCTACTCTGCATTGGACAACCAATAAGCAGGCTCATCCCTGGGAGAGGCTGATTCTCCTTTCCAAAAGTTATTAGCTACCTATATTCTTTTATCTAGGGATGAGATCAATGAAATTTTCCCCCATCCATATTAATATATCCATGGATACTGGCCTTTATTGTGGTCTTGTTTGTGTATCCATTCTCTCTTAGACTGCTTCACAGCAGACTTTCTGGTATTCTGGCCCTTACAGTCTTTCTGCCTCCTCTTTCATAATGTTTCCTCAGTCACAGATGCGGGAACTGTGATGTAGATGTATCCATTGGGCTAGACTCCCCTATAATCCATTGGTCTCTAATTTTGTCTAGTTGTGGTTTTCTATGATTGTCTTCATTTGCTATAAAGAGAAGTTTCTTTGATAAGGGTGGTAGCTACAAATTGAAGCTCAGAGCTGGGTATGGTGGAGTATATCTTTAATCTCAGCCTTCAGGAGGCAGAAGCAGGTGGACCTCAGAAGGCCAGCCTGATCTACATACCAAGTTTCAGGCCTGCCAGGGATACACAGTGGTATGAACTTGTCTCAAACAAACAAATAAACAAACAAAAAACTGGCAGCTCTGACCTTAGCAAGGTGGCTCAGGGGGTAGAGGTACTTACTGCTAAGCCTGAGACTGGTGTTCCAACCCTGAGACCCACATGGTAGAAAGAGAATCAGTTCCCATATGTTGTCTTCTGACATCCACAGGCACACTGGTGCACAAGCACACAATTTGTTTAAAGGATTTAAAAACAAAAATAATTGGGGCCTGAGAACTTGTAGTGGATTCCCAGGAGAACCTAGTGGATACCCAAGCCTGAGTTGTGTTGGATAAGACCCAGGGTGTGGAGCCTCACTTAACTATGGATGAGCCAAGAAGGCCGGAGAAGGAAAGAATGGCTCCAGTCTACTCTAAACCATAGTTCTCAGCAACATCTGCCCACCCTGTTGGTGTTGTAAATTAAAAACCATACTATGGTTTGTTCAAGAGGAGATGGGTTTTGACCTTAGCTGATGGACCTTCTACCAGGATGCTCACTGGACACGCTGGGCATCTGTCATCAAAGACAGAAGTGTTCCATTAACAGAAGAGAATAAGTAGGACAAGTGATTTATTTTAGAATCCTTGATTTGCTCTGGATCTGGAATGTACGACTGCTAGAGTGATTATTATTGGGTAGTCATAAATATGAGGACGAGCTTGGTATGAGTGGTGGCTTTGTAGTTGTGAACATGTTCCGGGGACAACTGCTGCAGAGTTTATAGTGAAGTGTGCTCTAGGAGCATTCTTCCATATTGCAGCCAAAGAAATGTGTGTGCGCAAGTATTCAGACTGCAATAAAGTTTCATGTGAGTGTGTAGTGTGTGTCCAGGTAGAAAATGTGGTATGAACCTAGTTTGAATGTGCAAAGTGTGTTCATGAATTCAGAGATGACCAATATTAATAGTTGAATGTAGGCAAAAGTCAGGGGCTGTTTGTTGAATTATTCCTTCAGCTTTTGTTTGTTTGACATTTTCAATAAAAAGGGGAAAGGTGATGGAAAGGCCAGCAATTGGAGGCAGGCAGCTCTTAGGAGCCTTACTATAGGGGTTAGAGCTATAAGAAATGGGGTCATATTTCTTTTCATTTTGATTTGTCTGTCTGTCTTGTCTGTCTGTGTCTTTGTAAATGTGCCTTAGCCCACATGTAGCGGTCAGAGGACAGCTTTGAGAAGTCAGTCCTCTCCTTCCGCTGTGGGGTCCAGGGTCAAACTCAGGTGGCCGGGCTTGTGCAACAGTGCTGTTTCTTGCTGAGCCCTCTTGCAGTTCAAGAGGGGATTTCTAGTGACAAAGATAATTGTAACATTTATCCAGAAGGCCTGCAGATTTGAGTGTGCACAAGAGGCTTCCCTGAGCTGGCGAACGTGGGGTTTGGGCACAAACATTGGTTTTATTGTAGTAGTTATTGGTAGTCTTTCAAAGTTGAATTACCGTTTCCTTCCTTCCTTCCTTTCTTTTCTTCCTTCCCCCCTCCCTCCCTTCTTTATTATGTGCATTGGTGTTTTGCCTGTGTGTGTGTCTGTGTGAGGGTGAGATTCCCTGGAACTGGAGTTACAGATAGTAGTAGGCCACCATGTGGGTGCTCAGAATTGAACCCATGTCCTCTGGAAGAATAGTCAGTGCTCTTTACCACCAAGTCATCTCTCTACTTCCAAAATTACCATTTTTCACCATCCTCAATATATTAAATGAGAAACTATCTATCACTTTTGGTTTTTAGTGCAGTATTCTTCAGAGGAGCCTCCCATGCTTTTCCTCATTTGCTTAGATCTCAAGATCTGCTCTTAGGTAGCTTCTACTCCTCAATGGCAAGGTCATAATTGAGCATTATTTGTGTGATGATTTGATTAGTATCAGTCTCTTCTTTTTGTGGTTGCTGTTATATTCCAGTAGTACTGTTTCACACTCAAACCATAACAGTGTCTCCTGCTAATTATTTAATTGAAAATTTCACCTGCTATACTTGAGTAGTTCTTTGCTGTACATGTGGCTGTGAGTGTGAGCTACAAAGCCCCAGCTGTGAAAGGGCAGGTGTTCTGTATAAGTTTCTTAACTGACCTAGGAGCCTGGTAAAATGCCTTTTGTACCATCTGTTGTCAGATACAAACCGTACCGTTATTCCAGGAAGTTCCCTCTTGTTCCTTTATAGCCCTCCCTTCCCTTGTTCATCAGAACCTCCATGCATACTCTGTGCCCAGAGCAGAAGTCCATGGAAATGAGCTCTGCATCCGGTTGTTGATCAGCACCATGTTCTTAAAGTTTATCCTGTGATGGTGGTGATCTGCTTCTGCACTTACTGAGTGGGTCCCATTGTGGATGCACTAGGTTACTCATCCATCTACCTAGCTGGGAAGCAGAGGTGGTTGGCAGCTTTAACAAAACTTTAGCCTGTAGCACATGTTTTTATCGGTTATCTTTTAGTACTGAGGACTTACAGGATTGGTCAACAAATTTCAAGTGTGCTTGCTCTCCTGTGATCTCTGCCCCTATTGAGACTGAGCAAAAGATTGGAAAAGTGTCAGACATTGTCTTTTAAATATTTGGCTATAATCAAGAGTCTCCGGGGTTGTGTTTAGAAAGAAGAAAGATGCAAAGAGAAAAGAGTATGAAGTGAGTAAGCACTGTAGTGGGGAAGAGGCACGTTGAACAGTAGTTCCACAGCCAGGGCCTGCTCGGCAATATGTTTGAAAATGTGTAGGAAAGTGTGAAATGAAGCTTCTCTTGACACTTGGCAGTGTTTGTAGAACATGAGGAATATCAAAACAACTGCTCCATTGTCAAACATAATCAGTATGAATTCTGGAATGGACATGCTATTTGGAACTGCAGCTTTAAATAGTGGGTTTTGCCTTCAGTCAAGCACTGTAATCATCTGGCTGCTGTACTCTCTTGTGTCCTTTAATGTTTTCTAGGAACAGAAGTCTAAGGTGCATAAACACATACCACCAGTCTGATGTTGCAATATTTGGAATAACTTGTGGTTTGAGAAGGAAAATCAAGCATAGCTTTGTTCAATATTGTGTGTCTAAGTTTGCTGCTCTCCCAGACATTCCCTCATTGCATCTTCACACTTTGTAGGAGACACAGTCTGTCCTGCACGAAGTCACTTAACCCCCAGATGTCTGGTGAAGAGGAGGATTCTGGCTCGGCAGCTCAGCTTGGAATGTGCAACAGAGAAATAGTTCGAAGAGGGGCCCTTATTCTCTTCTGTGATTATGTCGTAAGTGTGATAAATGCCCAAGGGGGCTGTTATAGTAGAGGGTGGCATAGATGCTGCTTCTATGCACCTGCTAGGCAACCAGATTGTTCACTGTGCCACAGATATGTCAGAGCTGAGGAGAGAGAGCAATGTTTACTCTGCAGGTTAATCAGAGAAGTCTGGGTTCATCCTTGTCCAAATTTCTAAGTTGATTTTCAAAAGCTTTCACTCAGACACCACTGGTTTATCACCTTCCCAGGAACTTGGTACCTGGCACATAGCTGGGCAGTTCTTGTCACACTGTGTAGACCAGGCTGACTTGAAACTCACAGTGGAGACCTGGCTGGTCTCAAACTCACAGAGATTTCCCCCTCCTGCCTCCTGCCTGCTGGGATTAAAGATATGTGCCACCATTCCCAGCAAATGCTACATTGGATTTTTTAACTAAAAAATTAGCCTCACCTGTTTGATTTATGAAAACAAGTCTTCTATAATCATATTGGTCTGAAATAAGTTACTGTTACATTTTAATCTAGATTTGATGCTTTTTTAAAAAAAACAAACATGGTATCCCATATACATTGCTATCATGGAACATAATGGTTTTTAAAAGTCTGACCCAAAGAAAAATGTAGACTTGAGCCAGCTGTGAGCAGAGACAGTCTTATGGTATTAGCTTTTCTAATGTTCACTGTCTGTCTGTTTTTGAGCCAGGGTACACTGTACAGACCAGGCTACCTGTTCATAACCCTCCCACCTCAACCTCCTGAGTGTTGTCACAGTATGTGTGCCACAGTGCTCTGCTTAATCATTCTTTGCTTGATATTCCCAATATTGAAATAGTTTTTATATTTTGTTTTATTTTTGAGAAATGTGGTATAGTGATGTTTTTCACAAAAGCATAAGAAAGAATAATTTTCTCCACTCACAGATGGAGAACCACTCCATGGGCACCACTCACAGATCCCTATCAATTACTGTAATAGACCTGAGCCTACTTACTGTACTCATTAGATTAGAGGAGGAGATAATGAATTCCTGCTGCAGACTTGGTTTGGTTTTAACAGGCTGTCAGCCCAAACTTGGCTATTAGCACACCAAGGGTGTGAATCTCTCCATCTCCCAGAAGCTGAGATTACAGCTGTGCCAGTAGTGGGCTTGCATGTGTTTTAACCCTAAAGGCTTGTGCTTGCTTAGTCCCCAGTTGATGGGGGAAATACTTGAGCACCCTATCTGCCTGTGCTGTAGAACCCTGGGTAAAATGGATTAGCCTTCGAATGGTAAACAATTGTTAGCTAGATGCTCCTGAGTTTCTCTGCTAAAGTTTCCCTGTTTGTCATACAGGAAAGTGCCCAGGGCAGAAATGCCAATCTAGGGTCTCCAGGTACCAGTGCTGGTTTGTCAGGCAGAATTGACTATATTTTTTTCTTCATGTATGTGTGGTATATGCCTTCTAGAATCCAGATGAAGGCAACAGGTCCCCTGGAACTGGACATCTTGAGCTGCCATGTGGTGCTATGAATTGAATCGGGGTCCTATGGAGGAGCAACCACTGCTCTTAACCCACTGAGCCATCTCATCTCCCCAGCCCCCAAACTTTTAAACCTAAATGTTAATACTATCAAATGGTTGCAAGTTAAAAATAGCATCATTAGCCAGATGTCAAGAATTTGATCAGGTTCTGGCTTCTGTCTAGGATTATGAGTGAATCATCCATACATATGGAAAGGCTACATTGGTTGGTTGGTCAGTTTTTGTTTTTTCAAGGTAGGATTTCTCTTTGTAGCCTTGGCTGTCTTGGAACTCACTCACCAGGCTACCCTCATACCCTGGAACTTATAGAGATTTGCCTGCCTCTGACTCCCAAGTGCTGGAATTAAAGATGTGCATCACCACCTCCCAGCAGGTTACATGTATTTTTAACTGTGGTTGTTATTTATTTTCTTTAAAAAAAAATTTAAGTGACATTTTCCCATGTATTGGGCAGCTATGTTTTTTTTCTGTGGCATTTAGTGTCTCTTTTCTCCACTAAGCATTGCAGACAGAATAAGTCAAGTAGCCAATGCTAGGCTGGCCTGCAATCTGGTGGCAAGTTCTATTCCATTATGGGGCTTCTTTTGTTCCCATGCATGCAGACTCCAGGCCAGTCACTAGGGAGGGCTACACCAGACTGCTCACCTTGCTCCTGTGGGCAGCTACCTCTTGACTTGTCCAATTCTCTGATGTTGAGGCATTTGCGTAGTGTCTCTGGGAGCTGGACATTGTCCTTGGTTCTTGGCTTTCTGTGGCCTCTACCTCATGTGATCAGAGGCGTGAAGTTCTATAACTAAGTTTCCTTCTTTGCTATCATTCACTTATACTCAGACACTTGTCTTCACCAAGGCAAAATTTGTATTTAGAGTGTGTTTTTTCCTACACTTTGTAGCCTTCTTGTCTCCTTGAAATATATGTTTTATTATATCTTTTCTAGTGTCAGAATCTCCATGACTCAGAACACTTAACATGGCTCATTGTGAATCACATTCAAGATCTGATCAGCTTGTCCCATGAGCCTCCAGTACAAGACTTTATTAGTGCCATTCATCGTAATTCTGCAGCTAGTGGTCTTTTTATCCAGGCAATTCAATCTCGCTGTGAAAATCTTTCAACTGTAAGTCTTTAGTCTGCCAGTTTGCTTTCTCCAACTGAAGCATGGAGTACTGGGATTTTGTCAGTACCAGTTACCAGTCTGAGGAATAATAAAGTTTGTTCCTTCTCAACATTAGCCAACCACCCTGAAGAAAACACTTCAGTGCTTGGAAGGCATCCATCTCAGCCAGTCTGGTGCTGTGCTTACGCTGTATGTGGACAGGCTTCTGGGCACCCCCTTCCGTGCGCTGGCTCGCATGGTCGACACCCTGGCCTGTCGCCGGGTAGAAATGCTTTTGGCTGCAAATTTACAGGTACTGAAAAATGGTGATTTATATCAAAACTTAGAAAGTCAATCAAAACATTTGGTCTATTGGCCTGGTCTTGATTGGCCACTAATAAAGAACATGGATGCCATGTTTGTTATTTGTGTGTCTGACCAATGGATCTTACTAGATATACTGTGCATAGCAGTTTATCCTTTGTAAGTGGGTGTGAGGTTGTATATCCCAAAAGCCCTGATGTGTTTTTGTCTGTGTAGAGCAGCATGGCCCAGTTGCCAGAGGAGGAACTGAACAGAATCCAGGAACACCTCCAGAACAGTGGGCTTGCACAAAGGTAAGACTGCAGCATGGGGTTCTGACATCTGGGCAACCAGAGTATTAACGTGGAGATTTGTACAGGAACAAACAGGCAGGCAAAGGTGTACAGTGTACAGTGAGTTTACTGCAACAGCTCCACAGTAGAAAAGGCTGTCTAAATGTCAAATGAAAGTCTCACTTTAGCAGACACGAAGAAGAAGCAATCAAATACCTGTTGCACACACGAGGGATAAGACGTGTGTTTGTTGCCTCTGCTCCTGAGCCCTTAATGAGGGGGAATAAAAATAGAACCTAGGGGCAATAAATATGAAAGCACTACCTGGCTCTTGGCATGTGCACATTGTATTTGTGTCTTGTTAGGTGACATCTCTACATAGCTATTCTTTTACCTAATTGTTTGAAAGTCTTTTAGAAGCCTTTATCAGAAACATTTCCATCTGTGGTGTAAGCGTAGTTCCTCAACTACAAGATAAATTAAGAAAAGCTTTCACCTCTTCGCCATTGCTGATGGGGGCAGGGAACGCCAGAGAGGGCGATTCTCTCAGAACTTTAATCTTCAGAGGGTTTTTTTGATGTTGTTTCATAATGGGACAGGGCATAGTCTGGGTGATACTTTTTTCAATCTGCAGAGCCACATGATGTTGTAATTTGACATGAAGTATCACATTAGCTTTGTATTGTAAGAGAGTAAATTGTCATTGTGTTTGTCTGTAGATGTAGTCCTAGACCAAGATGAGGAAGACTATGATATCATAAATACTTTAGGCCAGATGAAATGATTTTCTGTGAAGTGACCATTCCTAATGGAATGAATTGTGTCATTGTGGGGGATTAAATGGAGTTTGTGCACTTGGATCTTAGAAGGATTTATCTGTTTTGCATATATTACAAATGTGATGGCTAGGAATATGCAATTCAGTGTAGACTTAGTCTAGCCTACACAAGTCCCAGGTTCAATCTCTAATACTGCCAAGAAAAGAAAGTAGAATAGAATAGCTTTGTTAGCTGTTATATAGTGCATTGTCTAATGGAATGTTGAGCATAAATGGAACTTGTGGAAAATATCAGTGAGGTATACGTTGTGATAATTTAAAGTAACTAGAACCTAAGTGTGTGTCATGACTTTAGAACGTTGAAGGAAAAGTCCAAAACATGTTGCATCTTGCTTTAAGAAGCTACTTCTGCTCATTGGTATTACACGCTTCTAGAACTCATCTATGCAAAAGATGAGGTTTCAAACTACAGAATAAGCTACTCTGATTTTGTTTGTATTTCAGACACCAAAGGCTCTATTCACTGCTGGACAGATTCCGACTCTCCACTGTGCAGGACTCACTTAGCCCCTTGCCCCCAGTCACTTCCCACCCACTGGATGGGGATAGGCACACATCTCTGGAAATAGTACGTCCAGACAAAGTAAGTGTCCAGTATGTCTAAGTGTGATAGCCGGGGACCCTGTGGAGACAATGACAGCCTCTGTCTACAATGAGGATAGTGGTGGCTGTCAGTACACCTGGGCCTGACACTCAGCTTAGGTCATTAACTGCCCTGCTTGGGATTAGAGTGCAGGATAGAGGCCATGAGGTCCTAATGAGAACAGGAGTGCTGATGTGAGACTGCTGTGAAGTGTGGGGTCCCATCAGGCGGCTAGTCAGCAAGTCAGGAAAAGTTGGTTGTGGCCCAGGGCCTATGACTGCAGACAGTGCCCAGCACATACTGACAAACTTGGCCTGCCTCCCCTTCTGAACCTTCTATTTCCTATGAATTGATGCGCCTACTGCCACCAGGTATAATGTATTGTTATCTGTACCCTTCAGCATTCACACTTAAGAGTTAGAGACTGTTAGGGCCTTTGCCTTCTAGGCGAGAAGATGAGATTTTAGAAACCTGCAGCCCATGACAGAAAACACATTTGCCCCAGGCCTACTCTCCAGCTCTTTGATGTGAGCTACTCTCCAGACTCTCCAGTGTCTGATGTGAGACATTTCTTTGGCTTCGGCTGTTGGGGAAGACGAGGGAGGCAGCCACTCCAGTAGAGTATAGATGGTGCATCATCTAGGGTGCAGGTAGAGGAAAAGTTGTGAACACTGAGGACTTGGCTGAGTTTGCAAGGACTGCTGGAAGTTCCACAGGTGGAAAAGAAGAAGAGGGCATTCAGGCACAGAACAGCACAGGGGCCGGGCAGTGTGGTGCACGCCTTTAATCCCAGCACTTAGGAGGCAGAGACAGGCGGATTTCTGAGTTCGAGGCCAGCCTGGTCTACAGAGTGAGTTCCAGGGCAGCCAGGGCTACACAGAGAAACCCTGCCTTGAAAAACCAAAAGAAAAAAGAAAAAAGAAAAAAAAGAAATCAGATAGAACAGCAGAGAGAAGGCTAGCTGTCTAGAGAGTGTGTCTGATGTTTGTACAGCCCGCCATCAGTGCTGCCATCACAGCCCAGAGGAAAAGCCAAAGTACCTACACAGTCACATTCAGTTTCTTTTCTTCTTCTCAGGACTGGTACCTCCAGCTTGTCAGATCCCAGTGTTGGACCAGATCAGATTCTGCACTGCTGGAAGGTGCAGAGCTGGTAAACCGTATCCCTGCTGAAGAGATGAATGACTTCATGATGAGCTCGGTAGGCAACAATCCATGGAGGCCAGGGAATCCCCAGCCCTGCTTGTGTTTCTGAGTTATATTTGTGTCTTAGTCAGGGTTTCTGTTGCTGCGATGAAACACCATGACCAAAGCAAGTTGGGGAAGAAAGGGCTTATTTGGCTTAATACCATCATTGAAGGAAGTCAGGATAGGAACTTAACAGGGCCAGAACCTGGAGGCAGGAGCTGATGCAGAAGCCATAGAGGGTTACTGCTTACTGGCTTGTTTTCCATGGTTGGTCAGCCTACCTTCTTATAGAACCCAGGACCACCAGCCCAGG
Organism: Rhynchomys soricoides; assembly: GCA_019843965.1. Taxonomy (NCBI): domain Eukaryota; kingdom Metazoa; phylum Chordata; class Mammalia; order Rodentia; family Muridae; genus Rhynchomys; species Rhynchomys soricoides. Next base: position 5,505,457 of record JADRCH010000051.1, on the reverse strand, counting down.
GATGGCACCACTCACAGTGGGCTGGGTCCTCTGCCACCAGTCACTAATTTAAAAAAATGCCCACAGGCTTTTGGTGGCATTTTCTTATCTGAGGTCTCCTCCTCTTAGATGACTTTAGTTTCTGCCAAGTTGATAAAACTAGCCAGCACAATTTGTCTCATCTTTGTGTGATTAATACATGGGAAACCTGAGTCCAGGCAAGGGATATCATTAGGCAAGCACGTGGGAGTCTCTAACAAGAAATGGCACGTGAAAGCTATAATCCAGAATAGCCAGCTCATGAGATGTGAATAGGATACTGTTTCAAACAAACTAGAATCCTAAAAGAAAAAAGCTGTTTTAACTTGATCTTTCTTGCATTTAAAGAAAGTGAGTGGCCATAGGCTATAGTCAGTGGATCATTCATTGCCCGACTACAAGAAAGTATTTGTGTTCATTGTCTTCTGGAAATTGATCTCTAGTAGCCCCCTGTATTAATTACTTTTCTCGTTGCTGTGATAAAACACTGACAAAAAGCAGTTTAGAGGAGGAAGAGTTTGTTTTGGCTTACATTACAGTTCAAGGGTACAGTCCTTCATGGTAAGGAAAGCATCACAGTAAGCTTGAGGTGTCTGGTCACATTGTGCCCATAATCAGAAAGCAGAGAGAAATGACTGCTGGTGCTGAGCTTGCTTTGATCTTTGTGTTCCGTCCAGGATCCCTGCGCACAATTAAAGTGGGTCTTCCTAGCTCAACCTAATCAAGATAGGCACACCAAGAGGTGTATCTACTAAGTAATTCTAGATCTTGCTAAGTTGATGTCAGTATTAACCATTACACCCATCATGTGGAAAAGCACCTGGTCCCTATAGATAAAGAGATATTCTCTCGTGTAGTGAGGTGCCCCGTCCTCTCTAGATAATAGAGGAATTATCTCATGTAGTTAGATGCCCTGTACCCTCTAGATATAGAGGAATTCTCCTCCACTTACCCCTCAGATACCAGAAGGCACACTTCAGAGCTGGTCCAGGCCTTGAAAGCATTCAGTTCCCTGCCCTTGTCTCCTTTGTCAAGCATCCTTAGGCCACTACCTTAGTGGGGTTCTTTGTTGCCCAGTGAAGACAAGGACCTCATTGCCCCTTGATACATGCCAAATGGGTATGGAGAAGCAGGAACTGAGCAGGTTAATAGGAGGTATGTGTGTTGTGGGGAGAGAGGGATTCGAACATGGGAAGATATCTAAAGTACAGGACCCAGGTTGTTATATTTTCCAAGTCGTTAAGTGGGCTATTAACAGCTTGCAAGTTCCAGCCATGACCACAGGAATGTTTGATTTGGAGGTACTAATGATGAAATACAGTGTTTAGTATTAAAGCTTAAGTTCTCCTTGAAAAATTTGTCATTCTTTGTGGGAACAAATGGTGTGGGGTAGAGTGAAGCCCTGCGTGTCCACCCCGAGCGCTTGCAGCTCCTGAGTGAGGCAAGGGACACTCAGGAAGTGGCCGTGCGACTCCGCCCATAGTCCTCCGGGCTATTCAGGCTGTGGGAAGCCTTTGTGGAGGCCCAGCCCTTGGGTGGGGCAGGAGCTGCCGTTCCAGGGGGAGGAATCGACGCCAGCTCCGTGGGTTTTCTAGCCCTGGGCACTGCAGGGGCTGCTGGGTGCTGCAGAAGAGCTAGAAGGAGGACAGCTGGGGTCCCTGCCGGACTGGGTTGGCAGCTTGGGCGGAAGTCTGCTGGGGCTGGAAACAGGAGGTAGATGGGCAGCTCATTAGGCGAAGGCCTGTTCCATTGTTTCCCCACAGCAGATGAAGATGAATAGAGACAGTCCATATGGCAAGGATGAGATCGTACAGCTCTCGCAGGGAGGGGAGAGGTTAAAATAGTTAACTGGGAAGGGGTGTTGGCTACGTCTCTAGGTGTCTCTTTAACGTGGGGATGGCTTAGGGCTACATGGCCACCCACACCTCTACCTGTGGCTAGGCTTGGGAGCGTGACCCTTTTTTACGTGACCAAATATCACAGACCTATGGAGAGATGTAGCCACGTGTTAGAAGCTGTATTCTAGGAGCTTTGGCAAATGGCTGCCATCCCTTATATAGGCTGAAGACAGCCTATTGGGCCTGCAGCGTTCAAACCTTAGCTCTACCAGAAAACAGACTGCCTATCATGGCCCAACAATTCTCTCTCTAAATCCTTAAACAAATAAAAGAAAATTTTGACAAAACATAATAAAAACTGCCATGAGGCCAGGCATGGTGGTGCATACCCTTAATTCCAGCACTTAATTCTAACACTTGGGAGTCAGAGACATGAGGATCTCTGTGGCCTGTCTGGTCACCTCGTAAGTTCCAGGCCAGCCAGGGTGACATAGTAAGATTCTATATCCAAATCAGAAAATGAAAAAATTAAAAGTTTTTGGCATGTGAAATGTTGATTTTCCAAGCAGACTTTTGTCCCATATAAAACCCCATCTTCTCTTGTTCCAGATGCTTTGTGTGCCTTCACAGACTGCAGCATTGCTTGGCATTTCATTGGATTTTAGATGGCATATTAAACTTGGTGCACTGTTTATATCAGTTAAGATTTGTCATCCTAGAATTATTTCAAAGAAATATAAGCTCATAAAAATTAAAAATATTACTTTAAAATTCAGATATGCTGGAGACCAGAAATATTTATTAAGCATGTTAAATGGAATTGTTGAGATATATATATATATATATATATACACCCTATATATAATAAAAATTATACCCTATGATTTTTAAAATAGAGAAATCAACTTAGTTTTTATCTGTCTTTTCACTTTATAGTCTAATTAAGATCTTATCTAGAGTGTATTTTCCCACTTTTATTATAAGTTACTTGAGACAAGTAACTTATAATTACTCTATTTCATAAGAGAAAGATTTAGGGGGCTGGAGAGATGGCTCAGCGGTTAAGAGCACTGACTGCTTTTCTGGAGGTCCTGAGTTCAAATCCCAGCAACCACCTGGTGGCTCACAACTATCTGTAATGAGATCAGATGCCCTCCTCTGGTGTGTCTGAAGACAGCTACAGTGTATTTACATATAATAAATAAATAAAAATCTTTGGGCTGGAGTAAGCAGGGCCAAAAAAAAAGAGAGAAAGTTTTATTTTGACTGATAGTTGTACACATACAACGTCCAAGGGCTCATCTGGTGATGACTTTCCTGTCAGAGTCCCAGTGTGGTTCAGAGAATCTCCCATGGCAAAAAATAGGAAGCTTGAGTGTCTGTGTCTCTAAAATATTCTCAGAAGCATTCCTTACAGTTCTTTGGATTATCTCAGAAACAAATGCTTGTTGCATTAACTGTGTGTGTTCCAGCCTGGAGGAAAGCTTACTGTCTTTGCTGCTGTTTGTCTTGCATGTAATCTTCTGGTCCAGGAGTTCAACCTAAGCCTTTTGGCTCCCTGCTTAAGCCTTGGCATGAGCGAGATTGCTAATGGCCAAAAGAGTCCCCTTTTTGAAGCAGCCCGTCAGGTGACTCTGGACCGGGTGACCAGTGTTGTTCAGCAGCTTCCTGCTGTCCATCAAGTCTTCCAGCCTTTCCTGCCTACAGAGCCCACAGCCTACTGGAGCAAGTTGAATGATCTGTTTGGTAATTTAAATACATTTCCCTTACATGCTTGTTGGTCTGTCTGTCTCTGTCTTTGTCTCTGTCTCTGTCACTCTGTCTCTTTATGGGGTGATAGAAATGGTAGTAGCAGAGTATACAAGCCAGAGGGACACAGGGTCACACACTGAACCTAGAGCTTCCAACTCTGCTAGATGGGCTGACCAACAAGCCTCTGGGATCCTCCTGTCTCAAGTTACAGGTGCACACCACAGCTAGGTTTTACCTGAGTGCTTGGATTCCAAACTCAAGTCCTCATGCTTGCACAGGATAAACACTTAGCCCCACCAACCCATCCTCGCAGCTCAAGTTATCTTAGTGTTTTAGGTATTTTATTTTATGTGTGTAGGAGTTTTGTCTGCATGTATGTCTTCACCACATGTATGCAGTGCCAATAGAGCCAGAAGATGGCATCAAATCCCATGGGACTGGAATTACAGGTGGCTGTCAGGGTACTATGTGGCAACTGGAGATTTAACTTAGGTCCTCTGGAAGCAGCCCATGCTCTCAACTACTGAGCGATCTCTCTAGCCCCAGTTGACAGTTTTTAAAAGTGTTACAGGTTCAGCACAGTGCTTTTCCTCAAGCATATATATAGTCAGGACTGTTGATATAAAGCACTGGAACGACTGGCAGAGATCTCAGAAACTGCATCAGATCCTTAGCTCTAAACATCTTTCTTTGTTGCTTGACCTGGACATAGAAAGTCAGGTTCTAAGCCCTTCAGGAATAGTGGGTTAAACTTAGGGCAAACCAGGTCCAGACTTTATGTAGCACATATGAGTGAGCATGTACAGACGTGTTCTCTTGGTCTTGGCAACCTCAAATTCACATAGTTGTGTGAAGGCTTCTGAAGGGGAGGGACCTATGCTCACAGTCAAAGTCACTCATGCCAGTCTCATGTTTCAGGTGATACCACATCATACCAGTCTCTGACCATACTTGCCCGTGCCCTGGCACAGTACCTGGTGGTGCTCTCCAAAGTGCCTGCTCATTTGCACCTTCCTCCTGAGAAGGAGCGGGACGCGGTGAAGTTTGTGGTAATGACACTTGAGGTAAGAGCAGCTCTGTCTGTGAAGACAGGATATGTGAGTAGCACTAAGATGAAAGTCCTTGAAAACCAACAGTGTAGAGTATGATAGCTCACACTTTAGCCCAGATACTCCGGAGGCTGAGGCAGGAGAATTGTGGGTTCCTGGTCTGTAAGGATGTGCCTGAGTATATAGCTAGACCCTATTTGAATAAACAGGCAGGAAGGGGATGCCTGTTGGCAGAGTCTGATTCACCTGATGGTACTGAGTGCCTTTCACCCTCACCACTGGGAAGCAAGGAGGTCTGTAAGACATCCTTTTGTCCCTATGCTACAGACCTACTGTGGGTCCTAAATAAAATCTAGACAGCGTTAGGTTTGGGGCAGTGAAGCTGGACATTTCACCTTGGAACACTTGGCCCCCCAAAATACATATCTATACATGCACTGTAGTTTTATTACCTTGTCATATGACTGCTGGGAAAGAGCCTCACCTGAGCCAGAACTATGCTGCCGATCCTATACAAGGGTTGACACCTTACACTAAGAGAAGAAAGTGAGTATCCTGAGATGTATGGTGTAAAGGCACCAGGCGAACCACAATAAGTTAGGCTGTCTTTGAGCTTGTCTCAGCCAAGTGGGGAAGACAGCAAATGTCTATGTAAAGTAGTGGGTGGCAGCTCCTAGTCATACTCTGAGCTGCACAGGCCATGTTATGACACTTGTTTCCTGTAACTGCTCTGTAGGGTGAACTCTGTTCCCATTTCACACATAGGAAAAGAAGTTCAGAGAGGTTCAGGGACTTGCTAGAAGTCACTAGTCATAAATCATACTCCCAAACTCAGTTTTGTGGCTGAGATACAAAACAAAACAAACAGATCCTATTTCTTAAAAAAAAAAAAAAAAAAAAAAAAAAGTCCAATGTTACAGTAACCCTGCAGAAAAGCCCCTGGCTGGAGACTGTGTTTGTAGCTCAGAACAAGTTTCTATGGGCACCCATGGTTCTAAAGGAAAAAGACACCTAGGGTGGTTGGGCATTCTGGCAGAGAGACGGCTGGAACTTTAGGGTATAGGTAGATCAGGACTGAATGTTAAGAAAGTTAGGAATGACAACCTAGAAATGTGGGTCAGGGGCCATTCTTCTGCAAGGAGGTTGTCTGATCTCCTGCCATATCCATCTGTCCATGGTCTTCTGTAGCTTTTATTGGCACTGCTTCCCTAGAGGTCCCTGAGATAGAGTTCTGAGTGAGTTTTCTAACACAGTGCTTACCTTTAGGCCCTGTCATGGCATTTGATCCATGAGCAGATCCCACTGAGTCTGGACCTTCAAGCCGGGCTAGACTGCTGCTGTTTGGCACTACAGGTGCCTGGCCTCTGGGGAGTGCTGTCTTCTCCAGAGTATGTGACTCATGCCTGCTCCCTCATCCATTGTGTGCGATTCATCCTGGAAGCCAGTAAGTCTTTGTCTATGAATGACTTTCTTGTCTTCATGCAGTTCAACTGGTAATCAGCAGTACACGTCAGTCAGGAATATTTTTTCTTCCTGTCTTGTATTTCCCAAGAACCAAGTTAGGATTTGGGGTAAAATGATTGATAGATTTTAGATGCTGCTTTCAGAAGGCCCAATCGTCCACCCCAGACCTTGACACTATACTAGAACTTAACTTGAATTTGGCTAGTTCATGACTAGCAGGTGCCTGCATCTGCTATTATCCAGTGCTTTTCAGTTTTATGGAAGTTGCTTCTAGAAATCTAGCCTCAGTTGACATAGCTGTCATGGTACGT